>JAPYYS010001109.1:0-39986 GCA_030522525.1 Campopleginae sp. 14b
TTTTTTTTTTTTTTTTTTTTTTTTTTTTTTTTTTTTTTTTTCAAAAAAGGAAAAGGAGGAAAAAACGAGATAACTACAAAGATGCAAACCATCGACTTGCCTCTCTGAACGGTTCGGCATATTCAGACTCGGTCTATAACCAACGGCACATTATCGACAATTAGAATTGATTTATTAATAATTAATAATAATTAATATTCACATCGAGATTTTTATTCCAAAACTAATTTTTTTTTTTCAAAATTTGACAAAAATTTTGAAATTTGAAAAAAAATCAAAAGGGACAAAAAGATCGAAACTTTTTCGGCGCAAAAAATTGAATTTTTACTCGAAAAATGGACGCAAAAATTTTTGGATAAAAAAATCATTTTATTTCGAAAATTGGGTGTAAGACAATTTTTGGCATAAAATTCTTTGCGTTTTGGAACGATAAATTTTTCCAAAATTTCGAAAAAAGTCTTGGATTCGAAAAAAAAACTAAAAATTCACGAAAAATCGAAAAATTCGTGTCGGTATAAAAATCTCGATGAGAATAAAAATTTGAGAATGAAAATAATTGTATTTTATAAAATCGAAGCGACAAATGTTGGGCGTAAAATTTCTCAGCTTCTGGACCAAGAAATTTTGCGCTTGAACATTTGAAACCCATCGCCTGAGGAAATTCTTTTAATTATTGGAGAACCGAAGTTTTTCACCTTTTTCCCTCGATCGTGTAGTTTTTTTTCCGTGTCCTTGAGCATCTCTTGACTCCAGAGGTCGAAGAAGTAGTTCGGATCCGTGTAAAACTTGAGACCGTCTTTTCCGTCCTCCCTGCAAAATGAATTGCGTTGCCAATTATGTCACGAAAATTTTTATAAAAGAGAAAAATTAATTATCAATATTTGAGGAGAAAAAAAAATGATTAAAAATGAGAGGAAAATTTCGAAAAAAATCACGCTTCAAAAAGACAGTCCGAAGATCGACTATGAATTTTTTCCGATTTTTTCATTCACAATTGCGGCCGAGCGAATAAAAATTCAAAAAAAAATAGTTTTTTTTTTTTTGTTTTTAACTAAATAAAACAAAGTTTTTTTTTTAAATTGATTGATTTTGAAAAATACCTGTAAACGTTGAGCTTATCCAAAGGCGGAGGGGTGTCGCATTGTTGATAAGTTTCTAGCATCGCAGTTGGCATGGTGTCTCGAGAAACGACTTGTTGGTCGAATATGACGGAGCTTTTGAAAGCTTTTCGCATATGAATGTCTTGCAGGGAGACTGAAAATCCACAAAAACGTAAAAAATCGAATATTTCGTGAAATGTAAAAAAATTGAAATTTTTTTTTCTTCTTTTTTGACGAAAATTCGAAAAAAAATGGTTTTGTTCCTTGGGAAATGGGGAGATTTGTAAAAATCGAACCTTCTTCGACGTTGCTGTCGAGTTGGGTGACCTTGACAGCGAGCCTGTCGATTCTCGCTTGAAGGGAATTGGCTCGATCGCTGAGAGTGACCGCTTCCCTGGCGAGTTCGCCGAAGAGGTCTTCGGCGTGCCTCGACAGGCTCGACAGTTGTCGAATAGTATTGGCGAGGGTGCCGTTCGTCGCGGCTTCCAATTCCGAGGGAAGTGGAAACGCCTCGGGTATCGTGCCTCGTGCAACGTGCACGGGCTCGACCAGCCTTTTCGGGAGTGGCATTTTCCTTGCTCCTTATCGCGGACCTCGGCAGGTCCAGAGCTCTTTTTTCCTTCCCTCACTCACTCACCGATCTCTCGACATCTGCCAAACCAGTAAATAAACGAAGGATTATTTAAAAAATTTAAAAACAACAACACCAACAATAATTCTGCATGCGAAATTTTTTTTTTTTTTAATGTAAGAAATTTCGATTTTTTAATTATTTCGATTTTGGGTTGATGAACTAAAGATTATTTGACGATAAAAAAACAACAACAACGATAATCCTGCATGCGAAAAAATGAAAAGAAAATGGAGGAAATTTCGATTTTTCAATTATTTCAAATTTGGGTCAATCAACTAAAGATTATTCGATTATAAAAAAGAGCCATAATATCAAATTCATGAAATTTAAAAAAAAATTAAGTGAATTTCCATTTTTTTTTGTGTATTTTATTTTTTCTATTATTTCAATATTAAGTTAATAAATGGAATATAATTCGATAATAAAAAACGACGATTATTCCGCAATCGTAAAATTGAAAAGATTTGGGTCCATTTTTTATTTTTCAGTGATTCAATTTTATCGATCGTTTTAATTTTCAGTCAATAAATAATTTGGACGTAAAAAAAACTGAAGTAAATAATTTTTTTTTTCGTGTTTTTTTTTAAATTTTTTTTATTTTTGTATACTACGATGCCGTTTTTATTGAGATTCGGCCGTATCGCAGTGGGCTGTACGATATTGATAATTCGTTGGCCAACGATGACGCAATTGTTCCCAATTTGGTAGCTCGGACACTCGAGATGGGATTAAAAAAAAAAAAAAAAAAAAAAATGTTAAGCTCGCGCCGACAGGCGGACGTCACTCGAATACAAATGCCGTGATAAATTCTGCTTAAATGTAGTACGTGAGTCGAATTCGTCGGACTTTTGATTGTCCCTCGGTCTCCGAGAAAAAATGCCACCCAGAAGAATTATTCATGAATAAATAAACCAGCTTTTGTTTAAACAAATGAAATGAACAAAAAGACCGGAAATTTTTTTTTTTTCGCAAAAAAAAAAAGAAAAACTTTTCGTACGGATAAACAAAATTTATGAACAGATAAATAAATAAACCGACTTTTGCTTAAACAAATTAAATTTCAAAACCCAAACCCAAACGAAATTAAAAAGAAAAAAAAAAAAACAACTTCCAGGTCAATATTCAGGAAACTCGGTAGGACGAGAGGAAATGAACGAAAACAGCATTTCCTGCTGGAGCTTCCACAGCTGATTGAGTCATTTCAGATGGAGGCGAGAAAGCACGAGAATAATATCGTCCAAGTTATTTCGAGCGGTTTTTAGGAACGTGAGTAAATTTATTCCCGACGAGAATGAGTCAATGGGACACGAAGAAAAGTCTGAATGAGCGTGAATCCATTGAATGTTTGAATTTCGAATATTTTTCTCGATTTAAATTCATGGGCTCGTGGAAAAATTCGTCGAAGGGTTTGGGGTCAATTTTTATCTCTTATCTGTTCGGAACGTGGCCAGGAAAATGATAAGGACGATACAGAGAATGTGAAACGTGCCGAGGAGCGAAAAAAAAATTATTTTTTCATTCTTTTGGTTCAAAAAAATGGAAAATGAAAAAAAAATCGTTTCGATCCATTTTTTCGCTTTTTTTTTTACTATTACGATCGAAACATCGAAGCAGAGGAGCGACGAGAGTTTCCAACGTAGCACTATCGCAGCAAAGCCGGAGCTCTGCGTTTCCTGTTCCCCCTCGCGATAATCCCATTGGCCTCAATTAGCAGTCACGTCCTCTGGCTCCTCGGCCCGCTGGTGTATGTTCCCTTATCGTGGGACCGCCAACAAGGTCATCAACACGAAGGTATAGGAAAAAAGACCCAATTTTTTTTTATCCGCGTTTGGGTCTGGGGGGGGGATTGATTTTTTTTAAATCACAAGTTTTTTCATGTTTTCGAGGGAATATTTTGTGTCTGGGGGGGGTGGCGGGACGTCGAGATTGATTTTATTTGAAATTTGTATGAAAAAGGAAGCTCGGGGTCATTTTGACCCGGTGACAAATAAGTTTACGACCTTGTCAGGTGATTCAGTATAAAAATGAGAAAAAAATTAGCCAAATAATTTTAAAAAATTATGGTTTCTCGTGGACGGGAGCTCGTCAGATTCTCGAGAATGCAATTTTTTTTTTCTTTTCTCCGAATGCTCATGAAAATTTCATACGATATTGATCGATAACGTTGCGTGGATTCCACGCATGGAATATTGTTGTCGAGGGTATCGGAGGGCACGGAAAAAATTCATGAGTCATGCCAGAGTCAATCGTGTGTGTACAACCAACGTACCAGGGAACCCTTAACGCCCCCCCCCCCTCCCCCACCCTCGCTCTCGAATAAATAACCAAATAGATAAATAAATAAATAAATTAATGAATAAATAAACAAACAAATAAATGAATAAATAAATAAACAAATAAATGAATGAACAAATAAAAAAATGTATAAATAAATGAATAAATAAACAAATAAATAAACAATAAATATATCATAAACAAATAATCAAATGAATAAATAAATAAATAAATTAATGAATAAACGAATAAATAAACAAATAAACAAATAAATGAATGAACAAATAAAAAAATGTATAAATAAACAAATAAATAAACAATAAATATATAATAAACAAATAATCAAATGAATAAATAAATTAATTAATTAATGAATAAACGAATAAATAAACAAATAATCAAAATAATGAATAAATAAATAAAAAAATAAAAAAATAAGTGAATGAATAAATAAATAAATCTGGCTGGATCGAGCTCACCATCGAGCTGCCATCTGCATTAATGTATGAGTATATAGGATAGTCTCCCACGCGTTAGGCCGCGGCCGTGTGCGCCGAGAGTAATTTGTCGGTCGTCTCTGGTGGCTCACACGGCGCGAGGCGTTGAATGGAAACGATAACGTTAAAGGGGAGATTGATATACATTTTGAGCAGCGCGCTTAACCAAGTTTTGAACTTTGTTTCTCTTTCGACGTTCCTTTTTCCCGCAAACGTGCAAAACTCTGGACGCTCAGCACCAAAAATATGATTTTGCAATTTCAATGACCGGGATGACCTTGAAATCGATTCTGTGTGTTCCGCGAAATTGGAGAATTGCGCTGGAAGCGAAAATCAATGGAGGAGCTTGGCGGTCATCCACGTCGATCGAGCGTGACGAGGTCGTTCGACTCTTTGTCTTTACGGGTCAAACAATCCTCCTTGACCCTCGGACGTAAATTCTCAAAGTTCAAACGCACGCCCTACGGCAATCGGAGATAATTAAAAAAACACATAAAAAAAAATCATAACGTTATTTTGATCGAGAATTATTATCCCCCAAAGAAGAGTTTCGTAATTCGTTAAGCTTCGCGAGCGGAGAAAGACGCGAACGAAAAACGGGACTGGAACAAGGCCAAGGAATTGACATGGTGTGGGCAAATTCTCTCTGAACGGCTAGCGAAATTCTCTGTGCCACGATATTGATCAAGCACAAAGCGCACCCTTCCTCCAACAAAAGAGGGTCGTTACACTTGAGAGAGCGAGAACGAGAGAAATCAATTGATTTTTTATTTATTTATTTACTCATTTATTTATTTATTCATTTTTATTTATTTATTTATTAATTTGTTTGTTTATTTGTTTATTTATTTATTTTTTATTTATTTTTATTATTATTCAGAGAGACAGAGGGAGAGAGCGCGAGAGAGAGGGGGCGGGGGAAGAATTGGCAAAGCCGCGCGCCATTGGGGACAACGCCAAGCGAAAAAGATTGGGGAGCCTCGGCCAGGGAGTGTTTCCTCGTTCCACAGGGACCCGTAGTGTCTACGTGACTCATCGAGAACATGCACCGCTATTGGGAATCGTTAAGTCACAAAAAAAAAAGCTCTCGGCCCCTGGTCGGGGCGAGCAACGGGAATATCGAAGAAAAATAACGTTACCGGCCACAAGAAACAATAGTTCCTCATAATTACACGTCAGTACCAAACAATGCGATTCTCCCGAACGTCAAATCACCGCGGTTCAATTTTTTAATTTTTTTATTTTTCGATTTTTCAATTTTTTCTATTTTTTATTTATTTATTTTTTTATTGGTTTTTGCACGAGGATCGTTGACAAACTTTGCAGACTGAGTTCTCGAGCATTTTCTCACAATCTGGAGCATTCACCTCGACGTTTCTCTCGAGCAAGCGAAACCTCACGACGCTTCGCCATCTCGCAGCATCTTTTTACATTTTTATTCGACGTCCTTCTCCATCAAACACTCGTGCTCCGCATTTTTCTTTCACTGCATCGATGCTCCCACCTCCTCGAGTCTCTCGGTCGCGTGACACACAAACCGGAAACAACAAACTGCCTCCTAGCCACTCCACGTCTATGTACACTTTGTTCTTTGCCTCGAGACACTTCCCAACTGACTCACCGACAATCGCACTTGCCGGCAACGACAACGAGACCCCCCCCGGATTACTATTTCTTTTTCTGCAAACAGAAAAAAAAACCTCGGCGTCTCGTGCTAGTCGACAATTAACTGTCACCGCTGCTTTTCCACACACTCGCCGCGAGTTTTGCTACTTTTAAGCTTTGCGGCTGACGACTGGACGGCGCGGACAACGAATTATTTTATGTCGGAAACAAATTGTTTTTTGAAATTTTTGTAGTGATGGATTTTTTTTTATAAATTTTCATGCAATCGCCATTTTTTTAATGAATTTTCAAGAAAATGAAAAATTTTTCTGCAATTTTCGAATTTCTCGTCCGATTGGGCATTTTTTTTCGAAATTTTCATGCAAAGAGAATTTTTTATCGAATTTTTCGTCGAAAGGGAATTTTTTTCCGAATTTTCTGTCGAAAGGGAATTTTTTTTTAATTCTCATGCAAACGGAATTTTTTTCCGAATTTTCCGTTGAAACGGAATTTTTTTAGAAATTACCGTCGGAATGGAATTTTTTTTTCAAATTTTCTCGAATTCTTTTGGTGGATTTCTTTGAGGAAGAGAAAAAGTTTTCTAAAATTGGAAAATTGAGATCGAAAATTTGTTGCGAGTGAAATAAATAAAGCTGTGGGAGAAATATTAAAATATGTTGCTTAATTTTCGGTCCTCGAGAGAGAAAGAGAGGGAGAGAGAAATTGGAGGACATTTGTATCAAGCAGCCGGGAGAGTCTCGAGAGATTGTCGAGCAACATTCGTCATGGTGCGTGAAGAGACGTCGACCTCGGGCGAGCTCAGCTTGAAGAAACAGCAGCGCAGCCTCTTGTAAATATCACACGCAGTCGTCTCTAGCGCACGTTGGATTCCACGGAACGACGAGTGAGCATTGCAACTTCATCCGAAGCTGGCGAGTTGAGATTTCGAGCCCCGAAGACCCGAGATAGCGAGCCAGAGAGAGGAAAACAAAAATTCAGGACCGAAATCTCGAGCTCATGAGACAAAGAAAGCAAATTTTGCAAAGGCCAAACTTTGCACTTACAAATTTCCGAAACTCCGACGACTAACGAGACGACAATTGACCGAAAAAAAAAAAACACGAAAAAGCTCGAGCCACAGTTTTTCCCCAACAGGGCAACGTCGTCGCTGCTGTTTCTCTCGTTCGTCTGTTTTTTATTTTCGTATCTCGAAAAACACGAGAGCGAGGCGAGCTCGCCCCTTTGCCCTTCACAGGCACATCGAGCGAGCCTCGAAGCCAGCGAGGACACTGTTGGCGACGATAACGGTTTCTTATCAGTTATACGGATGTGTCAAATGACGAAAAAATCAGAATATTCTCGAGGTCGTTCCCAATACCACGAACGATTCAACAATTCGCTGTGTAAACAAAAAAATTGCCACGCTCATGTGCATTTTAACGATTTCCCGAAAATGGCATTGAGAATTAAAAAAAAATATATCTTTCTACCTCGTTTCGAAAAAATAAATAAAAATCAATAAAAAACAAAAAAAAACTGAATAAAAATTCAAAAAATAATCAGAAATGAAGAAAAATAAATGAAGATAATCAAAAATAAATCGAAATAAACAAAAATAAATAAAAATGAATAAAAATATATCAAAAATAAATAAAAATAAGAAAAAAAATTGGAATAATATTAAAATGAATAAAAATAAATATAGAGAAAGAAGCTGGACGGAAGATAGGTCAGGGAACGTGATTGCGGGATACGAAATGAAGTAAAAAAAAAACGCTGTCGAGAACGTATCGTGAATACTAGGTAAAGAAATGTCGTTCGGGTTTGGCTCGAAAAATGCGAGGAGAGAATTTTTGCCGCATTTGGAATAGTCTGGCGGTTTCGCTGGCCCAGAGCCAAAGGGTCATTGCGAAACTCCTGCTTCGGCTCATTCGTTCGATCATTTCTTTCTTTTTTCCTTCACCTCCTTTTCCACGTACCTTTTTTCTATGCCACCGTGTCGATACGAGACTTTTATTTCGTCATAGCCCCCCCCCCTCCTCTGCGTCGATTTTTTATTTTCGATTATTTTATCATTTTATTGTGTGTCCAGAAATTATTATTTATTTATTACTATTTATTTATTGATTCATTTGTTCGTTTATTTATTTATGTATTTATTACATTTATTTATTTATTGATTTGCTTCATGGATTTATTGGAGGCATAATAAATTTTTCTTCCCCCCCCTCTCTCTCTCTCCCTCTCTTTCGCCCTTTCTTACGAGATACGCATCGCTCGATTCTATTTTTATTATTCTTATTCATACGGTGAACGTTGGGCAGTAATTGTCTTTACGGACTGTATTACGAGCGACCAATAGATCGTTTTTCGTAGCCTCCGCGCACGGGCGCACCTTCCACCTGCATACCTTGCGAACGTCATTGCTAAGAAATATTATTCAATCTCCCATACACCAACGAAAAACTCCTTTTCCCTGATAGACATTCCATCTCCATGAAAATTCGCAAATAAGAAATCTCTTTTCTTTATCAATTTTCAAAATTTCGAGAAAAAAAATCGAGATTCGCTTCGATTTTTGTAACTCCAGGGGCACGTGAGCCCCTAATTGAGTGAAAAACAAAATTTTTCACTAAAGAAATAAGAAAAAATGAGAAAAATCGTGATTGACCTCTATTTTCGTAACTCCAAGGACACGTGAGCCCTTAATTGAGTAATACAGACCCCGAGACCTTAAGCGCACGTGTGGAAATAAAAGAAAAAATGTTAAAAAAGTCCTTTGTGTGTAGAGTGTGCGGCAAAGTGGTCGCAGGCTCTGTCGAGTGTACGAGCGCGTGTACACGCGATAATAGATGTTCGGAAACATTCTCTTATTCGTAAAACGCGATATTCCGTGGTAATGGCGTGTTGTTCGCGATAAATAATCGTCGTTTTTGTTGGCGAGTCCGTTGGCTATAAAGCATCGGGGACGATGTTCCGAGTCTTCGGAGCCTGCGAGTGTAAAATATCCACAGTCCAAGTGTAGCGAGCCTTTTATCTCGAATCTCAAGGTCAATGGAGAAGTTAATATGTGAATGGATGAGGAGCACGTGAGGCGCCGCTACCGGGACGACCGGGAGCTCATATGACTATCGGAAAAAACTTTCGAGCTCCCGATTCCCAGCTCCGGGCACCAAGAAAGCATTTTTATTCAATTTTTTCGTCAATAGATCGAGATTTAAAAAAAAAACAAAGAAAAGAAAAATTTCTAACTGACGGCGGTTTATTTTTCCGAAAAACGCAGATAACACGAATTTTCATTCATTTATTCCCTCAAGAAAAACGAGATTTTTCGAATTTTCGAAAAAAAGAAAAAAAACAAAACAAAACAAAATCCAAGACGGACCAGATTTTCTTTTTTTTCTTCGAAGGATATTCAGAAAACAAGAATTTTTATTCATTTTTTTCCTCAAAAGATCGAGATTTTTCGAATTTTCGAAAAAAAAAATCCAACACTGACGTTTATTTTTTTTATTTTTGTTTTTTTCGTTCGAGAGAGACACGGAAAAGATGAAAATCTTGGGTAAAATCGAGTTGAATGGGAATTAAGCGGAGGGTTAAAATAAAGGAGAAAAGGAAACTCGGTTATGAACTGGCGATGCGGCTCGTGTATACATTATTTTGCCTACGCTGCACACGTGCGACGCAACGCGTGTGAATGTGGCCGGAGAAGGGCGTTCAGTCATGTGGAATTTCTAGCAGCGAGCGACCCACAGAGAAAGAAAGAAAGAGACAGAGAGACAGAGAGAGAGAGAGAGAGAGAGAGAGAGAGAGAGCGACGATAGTTGGTCGGTGAAGCTTTTCTGTGTGTGTGTTGATAAAAAGGTTTGTTGACTGCAAGCTTAATTAGCTAATGCTCGGTCAAACGTGAATTTTCGTCCGACCGATGGATAATAATATTTACCTCGAGAATGCGCAGTAATTACTCACCGCCGGGTCTCCGAGTAATTTTTTCTCATTACTGACCGAATTGCGTCATCGCCACTAATGCATTTCCGATAATTCATTTTTTTTCTTATATCGTTACGCACTCGATCGATTTTTCCATCGATTCCCATCGCCGCCGAGTCGTCCAACGGAAATTACGAATTTTACGAAGAAAAATTAAAACGACAACATTTTTCGCTCCCCGCGAGCAAATTCCTCGACCATTTTTTCGAACACCACCGAAAAAAAAAACTTTTTTTTCTTCAGTCGATTTTTTTCAAAGCCCAGGGAGAAAAAAAAACGTTTTTTTAAATATTTTTTTATTTTCTGAGGTTAAGTCGCCCGGAACTCTCGAACGAAATGCAGCGTCGCATTTCGGGGATGAGTCGTGGAGCTGGGAGATGTAAAAATACCATAAAGTTCGCCACCCACGAAGCGTCCATCGAAATAAACGAAAGCTCAGTGTGAAAAACATGTTTTCACACTTTTATCTTGCTCGTTTTTGTCTGTTTGGGAAAAAGAATCGAAAATGGAGAAAAAAATGGTGCCGAGGCGAAGGAAAAAGTTCGCGAAACGTCAGAATAAAAACATTGCTATCTAAAAGCCTTAAAAATATCGGCGACCGATCGAGTTGTGAATAAACAAAAGAAAAAGATTCGGAAATTAAGATCGAGAAGGAAAAATAAAAATTCGGTCGCATGCGGGGCGCAGAGAATAAAAAAATTCACCGCGCCCGGGACAGTCGGACGCGCTGTCTCAGTCGCTCGCTCACGCCACACCTATCCGGGCGAGGGAGAAATCGAGGGAGTATAAAAACCACCCCCTGCATGGCCGGCTCCCGAGACGGCCATGTGCAGCACAGCAGTCGTGAACCGCCGCCCTTATTCGTGAATAAACGCCACACCTATCGACGAAATGAACCCTCGGAGTTCGAGAAACAAGGAACGAGTTTGAATTTTTCGATTTCTCGAAAAAATAACGACGAGCTGTCAAAAATTCGGGCGAGGGAACGGAAAAAAGAACAGAGAAAAAAACGTCGCGATTGGCGGCGAATTTTCTCGTCTACTCGCCGCGGATTCTCGTAAAATTTCAGTCACACACACACGCAGACACGTACGTGGAACGACGTAGTCGCGTGTTTGTATGGAAGAATCTGATAAATGTGCCGCTGAGTTGGGAGTAAAACTCGATGAACGAGGATCGCTCCGGGAGAACGGATGCGAATGGTAAAAACAGCCGTTACACCGTTACGCGGTAGTATTATATATATAGTACACACACGACGAGTTTGAGAATCGAGTGAAGGAGATCGGCTCATCCCCCCTCGGATAATATAATCGATGTAACCCGTGCCATTTGTGAAACAATATCTCGCACTGCTCACATTCGCCTCTACGGTACACCACCGGATCGTAAAGTGACAGGACGTCAAATCGTATTTGTTCTTTTTTTTTTTTCCAGTTTTTTCTTCTTCTCTTTCGTTCAGTTTAGAAATTATTTGCTCAACTCACCGTCTCCGGAACGTTGAAACGATGAATCGCGTGTCGCTGCATAGTTTTCTCGTAAAACGCCCCGCTCACGTATTTTCTCCTTTTTTAGCACAACGCGAGGCCACCTCACTTGTCTAACTTACGCATCGACCAACGTGTCTACTCCTCCCTCAATTATTACTATTTTTTAAACTTTTTTTCAACCCACCAAATACCAAGAATTACAACCACCGAGCATCAACATCCATCGCACTTACTGTCTTTACACTTTTTGTACGATCCTTCTTACAATCTCTCATCGAAAACACACACTGCGCTCTGGAGATAGAGGAAAATGGCGGTGCTCCGCTTACGCTCCTCCAACTCGTACTGTCCCCGAGTCTCGCACGCGCGACCGCGGCGCCCATTACGCGCATATCGCTCGTGGCAACTTCGCTAACTAACGACACATTTATCACCAGAGGCTTTTCAATGCGCCCACGTTCTCGGTTACAAAACAAAACAAACTAGAAACCAAAAAGAACGTTTATCTGACGCCATCTGCAATCGAGATTCGGGAAAAATGATTATTTTCAACTTTTACGACAATAATTAATGAATTTTATGGGATTAATGAAAATAAATTGTAAGAAAAATTAATTTACGGAGAATTCCGTGCGGTTTCGGGACTGCAGAACCATTGCCGACATCTTTTTGTAAACCCCAATCGTGGTTCGCCGTTTTCTCGTCCGTCATGTGGCGGAGCCACGAGTGGATTCATTCCCACACTCGCCGGCGCCGGCAATCGATTGACGTCCGCGCAGCGAAATATCTTTCGCGTTTTGTTATTGACGTTATAATCTATTGTTTGACACTTTGATTAATAATATTTCAATTTAATATCGACGATTAAACAAAATGGCGGACGAAGCTGAACAGGTTAGAAGAAAATACGACAAGACGGACGTACGAAAGTGAAATAGACGAACGTAACCTCAAATTCTCGTTCTGTTTTGATCAGGTTCCAGCGATCAACGTGAAGGAACCTCTGGATCTTATCAGGTTGAGTTTGGACGAGAGGATATACGTGAAGATGCGTAACGAGAGAGAGCTGCGAGGACGATTACACGTAAGGAACAAATAATTATTCAAAAAATCGTGAAAAAATCGCGGGAAAATTTGTAATTTCGATATTTTTTGAGTTTTGCATTTTTCTCGCTGTTTTTTGCAGGCCTACGATCAACATTTGAACATGGTCCTCGGAGAGGCAGAGGAAACAGTGACAACCGTGGAAATCGACGAAGAAACTTACGAGGAAGTTTACCGCACGACAAAGCGGAATATCCCAATGTTATTTGTTCGTGGCGACGGAGTTATTCTCGTTTCTCCGCCGAGCATGCGGGCCCAGATTTAGGCGATAAATGTGTTTTCTCTAGATTAAGGTATTTCGACAAAATCTCTCAAAATTACGAATAAATTACTTTTCTATAAAAAAAAAGTAAATCCTGCTCAATTCTCGTGCTCAATTATTCATAGAATCAACAAAATTTCCACATTCGACGACTTTTCTCCGTCGTCAAAAGAATTTACATGCCTACTCCGTCAATTATTAACATTTTTTCTCCCACTATCCGGACGCAAAGTCAGTCCTGCATTTTTTTCTGACGCCCCGGTTATTTGTGTCGTCAAATCTGCAATTCTTTGGTCTTTCAACTTGACGAGGCTCTCCAAATGTGACAGTTTTTCACTCAGCGTATTAATGACGCTTTTCTTTTCTTGCAACTCGTTCTTTAGCTTGACAAACGCCTGACGAGGCACCTTCTTGTTGGCAACCTCTTCCGGGTTCAGCACCGACTTGACGGTTTCTGCTTTGACAGAAAAATAAACGAGATTCAAGAAAAATTGATCCTTCCGTTAGGTCGTTGAAACTTTTCATGGAAATCTCTCGTCACATTGTGACGACGCCAAGATCTAAAGTTGACGGCTATGCGAATTTTGCAATATTTGATAAAAATTTTGGAAAACTATGCAGCGACCCTCCAACTTTTTAGAAATCTGTCGTCACACTGTGACAATGCCAAGATTCAAAGTTGACGTCGCTGCCAATTTTGCAAAATTTGACAAAAAATTAGTGAAAAATAATACATGCGCTGCTCCAACTTTTCAAGCAAGTAATGTGAATTCCTAACCACCCTTCCGATTGTCTTGGTATTCAAAATACAAAGATTCTCGTTCGGCGTTGCAATCCTTGAGAACTTTTTTCCTCACTCCCGCCAATACAGTTTCTATGATTCCTGCCTCGGAATATGCCAATTTGAGGATCGTTTCCTTGTTCAGTTTCATGCCGATTTTTGACAGGACTTTTCTGTTGAGAGTGCTCCAGTTTTCGATTTTTTTGGCGACGCCGTTTCGCGACACGTAATTGTGCAAATCGACGTGGCGCGGATAATAGCGTTTCAACAATTCCGCCATGAAAACTGCGCGAGATAAATATCGATAGGAAATCGATTTTTCGTTAAATTCAAATGTGACATTTTGGCTTTTCAAATTGAAAGAAATTTATGGCGTAACGGAAATACCTGCGTCGGAAAAATCTCTGGCGATGTTTTTCCTCGGTCTCGAGAACGGGAATTGATCGACCCAAGCGTAAATCTCTTCGATGTTTTTATTGTTCGTGGCAGCTTTCAAAGTCGCGGAACTTCCGGTTTCGCTGTTGCTCCAATTATTGTCCAAGCTTTTTTTTGACGAGCTGTCGGTTGTGCTCTTTGCGTCGACTTCCGGTTGTCCCATACACCCCATTTCCATCTTTTGCTCCTCTCTCGGCGAAGTCGCCGGTTTTAACATTTTTTTTTATTCAAAAAATCAAAATATACAAAACTTGACAATTTGCTGCACTTTCCAAAGATAATCACAATATTTTACACAAAAAACATAAAGACGTAACGAAAATTATTTCGAAGCTCATCGATCGATCTTTTTTCTACTAGTGACTCACTTCGCTCTGTGTCACTATTATTATTATTTTCCGATAATATTAACCCTCCACGCTCGCAACCATTTTTTCGGAGCCAGGATCCTCGCCAGCCTGACTGATAAGACGATTTTTTTTTTTTAACCTAAAATTTGAGTCCCTCCACAATAATCGAGTTTGCCGGTCGCCATTTTATTGGATTTTCAATGACGAAGAAGATGATGCACGATAAAGCAGTTTCCGGTGTATATTTAAAAGAAAAATCTTGAAAAAATTCAAAAAAAATAAAAAATGGAGAAAATTCGAGAATTTTCGTGAAATTTTTCATTCGTTTCCGAGCTGAATGGATCTGAGGTGATCATTTGTGGTGCATTGCGTTGCTGCATCATCAGATAGGCCTTTGGGTCGGGAGTGTTTCGTGTACGTGAGAAAAGTCAGTCGCGGATTGCACAACGGAGAGAGAATCTTACGCGAAACTTCGTCACGTTGCTCAAACAGTCGGTTTTTGCGGTTGACCGTTGACTCGATGTATATTCGATTTTTAGCAGATTTTCCGATGGAAAAAATAGTCCCGAAGTTTATTTTTGCCGATCGTCAATTTTTTTTTTCGATAAAAATTCGAATTAAAAAAAAATTTGATCGGAAGTGGCTCAACTTCCGGTTTGGACAGGACGCTGTAAATTCCGAAAGATATATTTGATTCATACGTCGAGCAGAAAGAGTTAGTATTCTTCCTGCGTAGTGCGTCGATGCGTAAAGAAAAAAGCGCGTGTTTCCGTTAAAATTGATGGGCCACGCATCGGCGGAAAAAAGTTCTAGGGATCGATGTACTCTCCGCAGCTGGTGCTCGCGCTCAAACTCACGGATCTGGACAACAGGTATCACGCACACTCGCTCACATACGCGCGGATGAGATTTCGGTTGAGCGACGCGCGGGGAGGCTGCGCGGCAGCAACGCATGCATGCGTTAGCGAGCGAGCGAGTAGGGGGGGGGGGGGAGCATTTGTAGAAAAGAATGGGGAGTCTCGCACACGCGCGAATGAGCGAGCGCGACGAGCGAGTATTCCAAATAACGTGCGGCCGCCCGGCGCGTATATACTCTCGAAAAAGAACGGATTCTCGTCAGTGCGTTCCGGCTCTATAACGAACGTTGGGCGCTCACGATTTATACGAATCGGGAGCGTGTATTCCACGAGATTTTCGTCAAAGTTTTTCATCTACGAGTAAAACTTGAATGCCCGAAGAAAAAAATATTTTCGAGCATAAAATCGACTTTTTCTTAATCCCATTGATAAAAATCATGATTTCCAATGACGAAAAATTGGAGCGATTAAACGATTGACATTTATTTCGAAAATCCATGAGACTCGTGGAAATTGTTTTTAATTTAAAAAAAATTGGAACAGGCCCACAATAAATTTTATTAGCCACGATTACTATTTGGCTTCCTAAAGAGTCGAATTCGTTGACACGCGAGTGTTTATCTTCTATGTTCAAGTACGAAGAAGATAAGTCAGCGTCAGGCTCACATACAAACACGAGATTTTTGTTTTCGATTTGAAATTTTTACGGCGAGCGATATTTTTCAAAATTTGTGAGATACTCGACGGAAGGAAAAAATAGGAGAAGAGTGAGTGCATTTTGGAAAGAATCGCGGTCGCTGACGCAATGGCAATCGGCGAGAATGCAAACGGTAAGTCGAACTGATTTTTCTTCGTAAAACTTCGATACTATTTCAAGTGACGCGCGTTTTGTTTCTGCGTGGGAGAAATTTCGAAAGAATTTCATGCCCAAATGATTTTTTAACTTCGGAAACGAAAGACGGGCACTTTTTTCTTGGGGTCGGATTTAAGTCCGCGTCCTTTTGACCTTGACGCCTCCTCCCATGTTTTCTGCCATCGATCGTTCTCCCCCGTAAAAGGACATACGAAACCGTATCTCTTTCTCTCTCCCACTGCTTCTTTTTCATTTTCCCCCATGAAGCGAGTTTATGGAAAATATTTCGAAGCACTTTTTTATTTTTTTTTCATTCAAATTCCCGGAAAAGTTTCGTTTGACCTCTACTGTCGGGCATGCGCCCTTCGTGACAACAAATTTGACGATTCCGTGTCTAATGCGTTCGCGATCAGGTCCGAGATCCAAACTAGATTTCCGGATTCTTTTTTTTTCGTATTTTTTGTGTTTGACCTTGAAGTTTTTTGTCTCCCAATACATTCGACGCTTTTATCGCGGGCCATCAAACTCTCAATCGGAAGAAATCCCGCTACGTGTTTTTTCTCCGTCCCAGTTTTTCTTTTATTGGGAAATGAAAGTCCAAATTTTCCGAGGGCGATATTCAACGATATTACGTTTTTATTTACGATATTAAAAAGAAATAAAACTGTCGACTTTCGGCCAGCTGCGCGATTGCTTAACGTAAACATCGAGCGAGCGGTTCGGCATCGCCTTTCCAAAAATTTTAACTTTTTCCACGTATTCTCGCCCTTTTCTCGTCCGTCCGGCACGTTTCCGCGAAATTTGACATTCGCGTCGTCCGTAAAGTAGGAAAAATACGGAAATTGGCAAATTTGATTGATGTCTGGCAATTTTGTTATGTTTGTCGTGTTTTTGAGTTGCGAAATAAATGCAAATGCAGCGAAATGGCCGAAACAAAGTTTTTATCTGAACAAGTGGACTCGGTTCGTACTTCTCCGATCGAGAGATCGCGGAACCGGAGAAAGATGGCGACACGGGTCTCGTAATTTTTTTTAGGCTCAAGATGTGACGTCACATGGAAATTGATGCGGGTCAACCGGACCCAATGTGTCACTGAAGCGATAAATCAAACTCCGGGCATGTTTGCGAGTGTGAGAATTTGATGGATGAAAAAGAAAACACGTGCGGAGCAGAATTCTCGATTGAAAATAACAAAATGAACGTGTACGTGTCTCAATAAAAAGTAAAAAACGCGATCAATCACAATGGACGAAATAATTCGAGTGCAAATTGAATTTACTCTCGAAATCCCGTCAAGGTCAACAGCCAAGTGTCACGATGGGTGTCTGTTGACCGTTTTTAATTTGAAAGACGATTGAAGAATTTATAGGCAGACGCTCTGAGCGAGGAAAATTCGTCTGACCTGAAATTTTTTTTCCGTCTTTTTCCACTTAGCGTTCTTTCTTTCTTAAAATAATTTCAAAGCTGCCGCGGGGCCGAGACTCGTGTCGAACGATCGGAGTTGACAATTTTTCAGAAAAATCTTTCCGCACTCTCTTCAAAAATAAAACTGGCCAACGAACATTTTCGGGAATTACGGAGCGCGACATTTTTTTTTTTTTTTCACGTTCGATCGAACGCTTTGCCAATCACGCGGACGATAATGAAGAATGAATCGGGCGAGTCAAAGACCTCGGGACGATTTACGAGGCGATACTTTGGCACGAGACTCTTCTATTTTTGTTCTTGGGGTCGAGGACTTTTGCTTTGCCTTTTTACAGTGAATAATTGAGAAATTTGTCTTACTCCGATGTAGAGAACGCTCCGGAACAGGCCCTCCCAAAATGGCGATTTCCGGTGCGTTATCTCATGGCGATCTTGGGCTCCATAGGACTCGCCATTATCTACGGCTTCAAGGTCAACGTCAGTGTTGCCATTGTCGCGATGGTCAATCGGACCGCTGTGCAGCAGCAAAGTCTACACAAAAATCAATCTGTGCCCGCCGATGTTTGCGGATTTTCAACTGAAAACGACACCGCCAAGAATTCCGAGGCAATTCTTTTATTTTTCCATTTTTTTTCCGTTTTGATTGCCGAAAAAAAAATTATTTGCATTGATTTTCAAAAAATTTCGGGAATTTCGATAAAATCTCAATTTAAGAAATATGAATAAGACATTTTTTATTATTATTTTCTCTTGGATCAAAATTCGAAACTTAAAAAAAAAAAAATTTCCCCTAAAATATCAAAATTTTCAAAATTATTATTTTTTCCTTTTTTTAAGTCGAGAAAATTAGTGGCAAATGAAGGTGGTCGTTTAAATTTCAATTTGAATAAATTTTTTCAGGATGGTCCATTCGTGTGGGACGAACCTCTTCAGGGATTCATTCTCTCAGCCTATTTTTGGGGCTACATGCTCTCCTTAATTCCAGGTGGTAGGATGGCCGAACTTTTATCAGCCAAATGGGTCATGAACGGATCCGTTTTGCTCAACGTTTTCGCTTCCGTTCTGTCACCTGTCGCTGCCGAAATGCATTACTCTCTCTTCATGCTGATGCGATTTTTACAAGGAATCGGTGGAGTAAGCAGCAACTTGTTCAATAGTGATTTAATTTTCCGGAAAATCGATCCGTTGTCAAAAAATTGAAAAATTCAATTTCCCAACGTCGAAAAAAAAAGTTGTGAGCTCCTAGGCGGATGCTCTCATTTTTTTAATGATAGTTGTATATGTTGTGCATACAATCCTAAAATCGCAGCTCTTAATATTGAAAAATGGCGGAATAATGAATTTTTTTCTAGAGAAAATTCATTTTTGCTGAATTTTCACCAGTTTTGATCAATTCTAAGAACGCCATTTATAAATTGATCGATAAAAATCATTAGAAATGTTGGAGAACTCTTCAACAAACATGAAACAATCGGTTAGAAGTTTCAAAACATCCATATGTCTTGTACAACTAGATTTTTCAGCGTGGGGTACTGAGTCACCCCATGTGGCCGCTGTGTGGCCTGGCTAAGGTGTGGCCGCTAAGGGTTAACTATAAAGAATGAATTTCCGATGACATTCCTGGATTCTCAACATCGCTGATTGAAAAAAAAAATGTCCATCTCGGTCTCAGGTGATGAAATCACTGAGCCGGCCAAAAAATCGGTTCTTAACCCCTTGACTGTGAGTGGGGCGCATGGGGGCAAAAAACAATCGTGCCATTTTTGTGTCATGACCCGTCTAGGGGCATTTTAACCAGGAAAATTGTTTGCCAACACATAAATAGTAGAAAATCTGATTTTCGCCTCACTGTGAAAGGGTTAACCACACAATAGTATATTACGCATCTAGGGAGGACAAGTAGATTACTTGACGCCGCGGGTAGGATTTTGCCTCGGGAAAAATGGAGTGGAAATAAAAATTTGGGAATTTGTTAATTTTCCAGGGAGTGACTTTCCCGGCGATGCATGTAATGGTCTCGAAATGGGCGCCTCCGGACGAGAGGAGTGTTCTCGTTTCGATCGTGTACGCAGGGACGGCCTTAGGCACGGTCATATCAATTTTATTGTCGGGTTTGCTGGCCGCTCAGCTGGGCTGGGTTTGGGTATTTTACATCGAGGGGGGTCTCTGCTTGATATGGTGTACGGCGTGGTGGCTGATGATCGAGGATTCTCCGGAGCAACAGCAGCGCTTCATAAGTCAGGAAGAGAAAAATTACATTTTGGATTCTTTGGGCCGGAAGAGGAACGAAGTCCATGCGGAAAAGCCGCCTGTCCCCTGGCGGCAGATTTTTACATCGCTTCCTTTCCTCGCGATCGTCGTCGCTCATTTCTGTAGCAATTTCGGCTGGTACATGCTGCTCATCGAATTGCCGACGTTCATGAATCAAATCCTCAAGTTCCAAATGTCGTCGGTAAAGAAATTCGTTGAATTTTTCTAATTATATGGAGAAAATCGATTTTTTTCGGTTTTTCATGAAAATTTTTCCATTTTCTAGAATGCGGGCCTTTCCTCTTTACCTTTCCTTTGCATGTGGCTCTTCACGATGATTCTGAGCAAGTCGCTGAGCATCCTTCAGGACAAACAAGTCATTTCTGTCACTTTGTCCAGGAAAATCGGCACGTGGATCGGTAAATTTTCCAATTTTTCTTCTCAACAATTCACCCTCAATATTCCTGGATACATAATTGCATTTAAAAAATTCTTAAGCTTCCGGTATACCTGCCATTTGCTTGGTCGGTGTTTCCTTCGTCGGATGCAATCGCAGCCTCGCGGTGATCTTCATGACGATCGGAGTGACCTGCATCGGTGGAATGTACTGCGGTTTCCTGGCGAACCACATCGACATCGCGCCCAACTTTGCAGGTACCCTAGTCGCAATCACCAACTGCATAGCGACAATTCCCGGCTTCCTGGTGCCGATATTCGTCGGAAAACTCACCGAAGGAAACGTAAGAAAATAAAAACCTGAAAAATGCCGATTTTTTTAAAGAGGAAAATGGAAAACAAAGAAAAATCGCATTGTTCCTCAGCAAACGATCGAAGCCTGGCGGATAATTTTCCTCACAACTGTCGGGCTTTACGCAGTTCTCATTGTCGTGTACACGACTTTTGCTTCGGGCGAGGAACAGCCTTGGAACCGAGTGAAATCGAAGGACGAGGAAATGGCGAGTGACCAGACTTTGCCCCTCAAAGAATCCACCTGAACTCATCATTTCTTCATTAATCCGATTAGCTTATCTTCTTCAACTTCATTCGACGATTCACAGGCGACAGACTCACAAAAGTAAAATGTATTTACAGATTCATACTCAACAATGACTCAGTTGTTTAATTTTACTCTTTTAAATGTTTAGAAACTTCCTGCTCGGCTGGGAACATCGTTTTACGTTGTAATAAACAATATTCACGTTTGTATAATCCTCTCTCCCGACTCAAGAAACTCTCTCTTGGCCTTCGTTGCTTCTTAACGCACTCTACAAATTTTGCAAAAATACATCGGACCCCAATTGTTGCCTTTGCTCGGTATCACGATGTGTCCGTACTTGAGCCCGAAGTTGCCGAATTTGTAGAGACATCGCAACGGCTCCAAGCCCTCCATCATGTCCCTGGAAGTAAAAACAATGATAACGCAAGTGGTACTTGAAAATATTGATCCAAAGAAACAACAACAAAAAAATAAACAAATTATTAAAAATGGATAAACTCTAAAACAATCGATTAAAAATGAACAAATGGCAAAACAAACAAACAAAATGATGAAAAATCAATAAATGACAAAACGAGCGAAAGAATTATTGAAAATGAATAAATTTGCGAAAAAACAAAAACAAACGAGGCCTCCGACCTGATCCCCAAACTGGGAGCTCAAACAACCATCTATCGTCAAGGTTTTTAGTGTTTTTACGATTTTTGAAAACTTACATGACCACCATCGTCGACTGAGTCTGTTCCCACGTTTTTTTCAAGGCCATTTGAACGACTCCATCGTTTTGTATGGGGCTGAGAGAGCAAGTGGAATAAACGACGGTGCCGCCAGGAGCAACGATTTTCAAAGCTTGCGTCAATATTTCCGACTGTAATTCCGGCAGCTGGAGTCGCTCTCGGAGACGCGTCGATTTGAAGATGTTGTTGTCGTCCTCGTGGAGCACGTGCCGGTCGGTCGTGCAAGGGACATCGACCAGAATCTTCAATAAATAAGATCGTCAATCGTAGAAAAAAAAATTTCACACAATTTTTTATTTTCGTCAATTACTTTGTTGAACATTTCCGCGTCCTCGACTTCACGAGCGTCTTTCTGCGTCACGAACAATCTGTTCTCCCAAACGTTCAAGCCGCCAAAATATTCGTCAACGACTCTATTGAAACGATTAACGCGACTGAGCTGTACGTCATTGGCGACCAAAACCCTCGGCATCAGAGTCTGCAGCGCAGCCAAAGATTTTCCTCCCGGAGCAGCGCACATGTCGAGCACAGCGTCTCCAGGCTGAAGATCAAGAGCCAAGATCGGGAGGATGGAGCCGCCGTCCATGAGATAAAAGTCATAAACACCGAGCGAGCCTCGTTTCGGCGAAGGGAATCTGCTGTCGTTCAGCGCTTCGAAGGTATAGACTTTGAGATGTTCGGGGAAGCGCAGAATTGGGTCCTTCTCTATTTGGACCGAGAAGTCTGCGCCGCGCGAATAATAATCGTAGTGCGAAGACTCCAGAATCCAATCGTCGAGGCCCTTGAGCTTAGTTGCTGGGACATACTCGTGAATCGTTGCGCTGGTGATCCCCATTGAGGAGCTTACGATTCTGCTGTGATCTATGCAAGCCGGCGTGTCTTCCTCTATGGATTTCATCGCCACGGGGGAAAGAGGCTCTGAGGTTTTTTTTCGTTCGTCCGCGTAACTTGCCTCCTCCAGGGAAGTTTGCGGCGGAGAATACTCCGGCGGATACACGCTTTTTAATTCTTCTTCCTCTTTCTCCCCCTTTACCGTTTTCAGGCGACGGCGCACTTTTTTGTCTGTTTGCGCAAACTTTTCTGCCGCTACTTCTTTCGCTTTTGCTCTTGCGTTCCTGTACGGCAGGTTGCGCAATTGAGCTTCGTAAATTGATTTCATATCCATCGCCCCCATAAGCTCAAACTTCTCTATCGTCCCTTTTGTGTCCCCAAAATTATTTAATACCGCTACATATTTACTCGGCTGCTGCAGCAGTGCCGCTCTTATCAATTGCCACGAATCGCCGTATACCGTTTGGTAAAAATCGTCGAAATGCTGCAGCGCTTTGTCCTTTGGGAATTGTTTCTTCTTTATGGTTGCCTGTGTTTTTGAATTTTTATTTATACTCATTTTGCTGGGGTTTTGTTGTTTTTTTGGCAAATTTTTTGGGATTTTTAATTGTTTTCGACTTTGAGGTCATTTTGAAGAAATTTTATCGTATTTTTTGACCAAAAAATTGAAGAAATCTACGAAGAAATGGATTGAGCGGATTCGTAACTTAACCTCACTCTTACTCAAGAAACGCCGACCGCAAAACGCTCAAGTATTAAGTTTGTTAAGTGTATGGGGGGTTAGGAAATTATTTCAGCGAATATCGCTCAGTGATTGCAAGAATTTTTAATGCTAATCAAATTGAATTATTGATGAAAAGATTGTTTAAAGAAAATAGATCGAAAACATACCCAATGGTTGGGCCCATTTTTGCATCTCCTCGGTATTTTTATAATGTCATTGAATTTCAATCTTCCCAGTAAGAGCGTCATTTCTGCTGTCAGTGATTAGAACAAATTTCGAGAGCCCAAGCATGAGCCAAAAGGATTTATAAACAATTTTACTGACGACACGAGCAGCAGGACTCTACCATGTTATTAGTATTTGCAAATGTTGCTGTCTGCATTTTCGGGGGAACGAAAGCGGCAAATTTAAATTTTACGATCGTGCCAAGAGCTGGAGCGGCTTACTACGCAAGTTTGTGGACGATCCAGCATTACGTTGTCGGATATACAGATTTCTTTCCACTCGACACTCTCCGGTATTGGACACGGAAAAATTGCAGTTTCGTGTTATTGAGGACTAAAGGCAAAAATTGCATTCCGCTCGATGTTTATTAAATTATTGTGAAAATTAAGTCCACCGAGCAGGATTTTGTTGAGCAATCTGTGTGATCCGATTCGATCATTTGAGCGTACACGGTGCATCGTTTTCCCGCAACAAAGGGTGAGGGCGCGTCAAGGACATTCCGAATGTTTCGTTTGACTCGTTTGACTGGCGCACAGTAGTAACTGTACGTGTACACAGGGAAACATAGCGCGTTGAGGTTACGATTTCTTTTGACAAACAACAGCTGATATCGAATGTTTTTCTCTGCTTTTCATTCGTTTATTATTCTTTTTTCGAACTCGGAAGATCGTGAGTGTTTACGCGCGCAATGTGGGTGCAAAAGTATTTTTAAGGAGGCGATACGAGTAGAAAAATGACTCCGAAACGAAAGGTAAGAGCTTTGCGAATACTTACTGCGAATCAACGCAAAAAAATTACTGGCCAAACAATCTTTCGCCCTTTTTTCCACACCATGCGAAATGGAAATCAAGCGTAAAGTTGATAACAAAAATGAACAATTCCCAAAAATCTAGACGACGAGCTCGGAGTCAACTTCGTCGAGCAGCTCCGGCTCCTCGTCGTCGAGTTCATCGAGTTCCGGAAGCGAATCCAGTTCCTCCGATTCCGAAAACTCAAGCAGTTCCGCACGCAGTCAAAAACTTTCCGATGCCGAAAAAAACAAGAAAAAAATACCTGCCGCCGTCAGTCGGCATATCAAGTCGAAAAATGACAGCGCAACGGCAAGCACCTCGGAAAACAAAGTCAAAGAGAAACTCCAGCCCAAATCAAAATCTGTTGTTTATTCTTCCGAGTCTGAAGAATCGCCCAGCAAAGTTAAACCAACCAAGAGAAAACCTCCGCCCAAGCCGAAAGCCACGGCGACTATTGCGCCCGTCGTCAAGCCTCAGCGCCCGGCGAGCAAGCCGGCGCCTTCCAGTGCGGCGCAAAAAAATGTTGCAACGGCCAAACTTGTCCATCAGAAAGGCACCAAATTTTCTGGTAATCAAAAAAATTTCAAAAAATACAAGAAAATTCTGAAAAATCGAAAACAATGTCAGAAAATCTGAAAAAAATTCCAAAAAATCCAAGAAAATTCTATAAAATTGAAATAAATCTCAGAAAATTCAAAAAAATTCCTAAAAATCCGGAAGAAATTTGAAAAAATTCAAAAAACGTTAATTCATCAAAATATTCATCGAATTTTTTTCTTTCCTCAGGAAACGTCAACAGCGGCACAAAAATCTCAGAAAAACCAGTGAAAACGGTTGTGGAACCGGTGCAAAAAAAGTTGAAGAAAAAAAGCATTTTCAGTCCAGAAAATAGCAGCGAAAGCGACTCGGGTTCTTCGCCGAGTAAATCGAATCCTCAAAAAAGTACCAGCAACCCGGGTAAAGGATCGAAGCCTCCGCCGCCAAGGAGCAAACCTGTAGAGCCCAAAACACGGGCGCCCCCGAATAATCGACCCAGTGAGTACAATTTTTCCAAAAAAAAGCCTCAAATCCGTTTAAAAACCGTTGAAGTTTCCACAAATTGTTAAAAATCCTCTGGGCGCTGCAAAGACAAGAAAATCGGTCGAAAAAAATGTCTTAAATCTCAAAAACGTTTTTCAACCATTTCCGGACGTTCTGGAAGAAAAAATATCTTCCGGACAAGTATTTCGAGATTTTGTCGATTAAAAAACGCTGAAAAGTGAAAAATCGATAAAATTTCATTAACAAAGAAAACAAAAAAATCGCCATTAAGGAAAAAATTGGACAATTTTTACAGATTCCGTTAAAAAATGTTCCAAAAGCTCGAAAATATTTTTAAAAATTATTTCCTAACTTCCTGAATCGGAAAAATAATCTCTAGGACCAAATTTTCGAGATTTGTTTCCAAAAAATGCTAAAAAGTGAGAAAACCATACAATTTTCGTAAAAAAAAAAAAAAAAAATCGTTGTTCATCTAAAAATTGGGCAATTTTCGCAGGTTTAGTCACGAGACCCCAGCAGCCTTCAAAGTCGGAGAGTTCAGCGAGTTCGAAAAGTTGTTCGGGTGGTTCTGGGGGTTCAGGAAGTTCCGGATCGTCGGACAGTAGTTCGGACTCGGATTCGTCGGAGAGCGTAGCGAGTCCGCAGCCTCAGCAAGCGGTCAAGAAAAAACAAAGCAGTAATTCGGGAGGCGCGAGTGCGACGAGCAGTTCGCCTCCGAAGAGGCCGTCAGTCGCGGTCGCCGCGGTCAAGCCCCAGAAAAATTCTAAACGGCCGAGCATCGTCAAGAGCGAGGACGAGGGCGACGCCTCGGACAGTGAAAAAGAAGATGCCGAGAATAGCTCGACCGCCACGACCCCCAAGGGAAAAAGTAAACTTCAGGCTCGAAAAACCAACAAAATTTTGCAAATGCAAACGAAAAGCGAAAGCGATTCCGAATCCGATGCGGGTAAGTCATTCCAATTGACACTCCGACCGATAGAATCGATAATTCGAAAAAAATTCTGTCAAAATCAAAATTTGAAGCCAAAAAAGTGGAAATTCGATTTTTTTCGCGAAATTCTCAATTTTTTCAACAATTTTTCACAATTTTCCTTCAAAATCAAAATTCAGGCCGAAAAAAGTGAAAGTTCGATTTTTTTTTGGAAAATTCACGATTTTTTAATAATTTTTATGAATTTTTTCGTTCAAATCCAAAATTTCAATCGGGAAAAGTTGAATTTCGTATTTTTTTCAAAAATTCAAGATTTTTCGTTGATTTATTAAAAATTTCCATTGAAATAAAAATTTGAACCGAAAAAAAGTGGAAATTTGATTTTTTTCGAAAAAATCCAGTTTTTTAATAAATTTGTTTGCATCCAACAGGGGAGTTGAAAAGATGCTCGAGTAAATCGCCAGTGAAGCGGAGCAGCGGTGGGAGCTCGAGACATTTTTCGTCGTCCGGACGTACCGGAGCCGGAAGCGGCGGGTCGAGCGCCGCGAGCGTTGGTCGCGGACAACAAGCAACATTCCCCCAAGCCCGGAGCGTAAAAGATCGAGAGTGTCCGCTGGCCGTTTCCTGCGATTCCCGAGGACACTTGTCCGGCAGATTCGACACTCATTTCACTCTGGAATCCTGTCCTTTGTATCACAACACGACGCCGCAGGCGTGTGTGTAAGTTTTCAATTTTTTTCCCCTCAAAATTTTATTTTTTTGGCGAATTTTTTTTTTTTTTTCCAATCAATTTCCCAATTTTTTTCCAATTTTTTCAGCGATTTTTATAAAGAACGAAAGAAACGCGAGGACGAGAGGAAAAAGGCGGTGAGCAATTTGGGCAAAAAGTCGCCCAAAGGGATGCACCAGACCAATGAACAACGAAATTATCAACTCAAGATCAAAGAGTTACGGAGTAAATGGAAAAAACCGAGTGGCGATGGGAACGAGAGCGACAGCTGTGGCGAACCTTCAGGAATCGAAAAAGATCGACAACCTCGACTGACCGATCTCACTCCGGACTACGACCTTAAACTCTTCATGGAAGCCCAAGCTCTGGCGAGCGAAAAAATCGTGAGTTTTTCCTCCAAACCTCCACCCTATTTCGTTTTTTTTTTTTTTTCTTCATTTGCGCAATTCATGATAATTCAAGAAAAAGAAGAGAACGTGAATATCCGCAGTTTTTGGGCGGAAAAGAAATTACATTTCGAGAAAACAAATGAAACGGTTCGGCGAGCAAAAAAATCTAAATATTCCCCTTCAAAATTCTCGATCTCGTCGTCGAAAAATAATAAAAAAATAAACTTCCGCAGTTTGGATACCGAAAAAAAAAAGTGAATTTTGCGGAAATAATAATTAAAACGATTCGGCGAGGGAACAAAATTATAAAAATATTACAATTCCCAAAAATGTCCTCTACAAATTGTCGATTTCGTCAAAAATGAAAAAAATAATAATTTAGAGGCCAAAAAAAAATGAATTTTTCCGAAAAAAATCATAAAAACGATTCGGTAAGAAAACAAAATTGAAAAAATATTATAATTCCAAAAAAACTCCATTTACAAATAGTCGATTTGGTCAAAAATGAAAAAAAATAATTTAAAGCCAAAAAAACGTGAATTTTGCAAAAAAATGATCGAAACGTTGGTCAAGGAAACGAAATTATAATTCCTAAGAAATTCCCTCTAAAAATCTTTGATCTCGTCGAAAAATAATAAAAAAATTAAAATCCAGATTTTAAAATGAAAAAAAATCGTAAATTTTCAGGAAAAAGAATTAAACGATTTGGATTACGATGCGGAGGGAAGGAACGGAGGTGGGACGAGGTGTGTCGAGATGGGAAAATGGAACATGGAAGTTTGGTACCAAAGTCCATATCCCGAGGAATTCAGTCGAGCTCCGAAACTTTATTTGTGCGAATATTGTCTGAGATATGCGAAAAGTCGTCAAGTCTTGCGTCGTCATCGTGAGAAATGTCTTTGGAGACATCCGCCGGGTCACGAGGTTTACAGGTAAAAAAAAAAACAAAACAACAAAAAACTGTGTTTTTCAACTTTTCATTTTTTGCAGGAAAGACAAAATCGGCGTTTGGGAAGTCGATGGAAAACGTTACAAACAATACTGCCAAAATCTTTGCCTATTGGCCAAATTTTTTCTCGACCACAAAACTCTTTACTACGACGTCGAACCGTTTTTGTTCTACGTCATGACCATCGGCGGTTCCGAAGGCTGTCACACCGTTGGATACTTTAGCAAGGTCAGCGTTTTTTAATTCATTCGATTTTGGTCGAAAAAATTTCTTCGGGGACGAAAAATTGAAATTTCGAAAATTCTCAAAAGTTTTCGACTGTTTCTCTGAGGAGGAGAGTTGAGGATTCCCTGGAATCTTGTGATTTTGATCTCTGGGCCAAGTTCAACATTTTTTTATGCCGATTCTGGCCGAAAATGTTTTTTATTTCGTGAAATTTTTATTTTTATCGTTTTTTCAGTTTTTTGAGCGAAATTTCGTGGGAAATTTTGCTGAAACGAGATTTTTGGTTAAAAATTGAAATTCGAACGTTTCTCTGGGCCGGGGGAGTAAAGAATTCTCCACAACCTCGTGTTTTTTTTCTCCAACTCGATTTTGGACGAAAAAAATCCGAATTTTCATTTTTTTTCGGAAAATGGTCGAATTTTTTTTGTTGCTTCGAAATAATTGGCTCGCTCGGAAGTTTTGCGGTGAGAAACGAAAGACCTTCCGACTGTTTGGGAATCGTTAATGGTGAGGACCAGGAATTGTGAAATTTGAGGTGACAGATAATTCGTTAGGAAAGTTGGAAAATGGGAAGGGCAAGGGTGTGCGCGGCGCAAGTCTATGGGGAAGCTGGGCCTCGGAAATAGGGAGTGGCACTTGGCTGGTGCAGTCGCTGCATTCAGAATGGCTATATAGTTCGTCCTCGTGTTCCCCGAGCAAAAACCGAGTGTGCGTAAGAGCCCGAGAGAGACGGAGGAGCTCGTGAAATTCCGGGAGACTGCGATTGTGCTCGTAGCGTTTGGAGCCTCGTCCAACATCCACTGCATGTTTCTATATAGTTCAGAGACCCCTGCAGTGTCTTACGTATTCCGGATCCTGCGCTCCAATTATTAACGAGACGAAACTAAAAAAAACAAAAACAAAAACTAACTATTAACGAGACAAAAATCCCTGATTATTTCCTCCGAGAGCCTTTTCCACTTTTTTTTTTCATCTGCTCCGAAAAAATTTCGGAAAATTTGAAGAAAAAAATTGAAAAATCTCAAAATTCGGGAAAAAATGTTTTTTTTTCGGGATACGTTCGCTTTGAGCCCATGGACAATCGTTTTGGAAAGAGGAAACGGTGGGGAAATATATTATTGCGACACTGAACTCGTTTTAATGGCTTCTATAGGAATTTTCAGTTTTTGTTTCCATTTCTTCGAATATTTCTCGAATATTTTGCTATAAAACTGCAATTCATTATTGTTCGAATTTGGAAAAAAAATTCTATAAATTTGGAATGAATTTTTGGTTGAATTTGGGGAAAAAAATTTTATACATTTTTTTTGTAAATTCGTAATAAATTTTCAATTAATTTTTCTATAAATTTGCAATAAATTTGTAATAAATTTTTGTCCAAATTTGCAATTAATTTTCAATCATTTTCGAGAGGCTGGAGAATGCAGTAAGGGATTTAAAAAATGCGCAACGTTTTCTAGTTTGTCCTTTTTTTCGGTTCGGTTAGAAATTTTTCTATAAATGAAAAAAAAAAAAAAGGAAATTCTTGAAAAAAACTGAAACTTTTTTTCATGGTTTGGAGCTCTTGAACGAACGATCTAGAAAGAGGAACAGGGTTGTGGAAAAATATAATTGCGACACTTCAAATCTCGTTTTGAGGGCCTCCAAGACGATTTTTCTCTTTTTTTTGTCTTCGAGTCAAAGAAGCTGAGCTTTGGGCTTAACGAGCTTATCGTATCAAAGTGAAAACTCGTAACAGCCATCTTTATTCACGAGTCATTCATTCCGGGCAATTCATATTCATGAATTCGTTCGTCACGATTGCAAATTAGCTTTGGAATAATAATTCCAAATATTTTCTCCATATTCTCTTCATTTTATGCAACTTATTCATGCGGCCCCTGAAAAAATAAAATTCAAAATTAAATCATCAAAATTTGTGAAAACAAAAATTAGCAAAAAATATTTTCAACATTTTTTTACTTTTTGTTGAAATTTTTCGTCAAAGTTTCCGGAAGATAAAATTTTTTTTTCAACACCATGGCAAGTCTGGACCAAACAAAATTATCTAGCTTTCCTTTGAGCTTCCGGTTCCTGAAATATTAATTAATTATCATCGACCAAAAAAATATTGCCAACATTTTTTATTTTTTCTTCAATTTTTCGTCAAAGTTTTCGGAAGAGAAATTTTTTTTTTCAACTTCTGGCAAGTTCGGACCAAATAAAATGATGTAGAAATTCTTTCGAGCTTCCGGTGAGTAAAAAAATTGATTAATTATCGTGCCAGCGACGTTTATCGTTAACAACGACAATCGGTCCTTGTCGTTGGTGTCTCTTTTTATTGTTTTAACATCAAGATCGCGTTGGGGTTGATCCTTGGGGATGAGAATCGTCTCGTATCTCAGGCAACGCTAAGAAGAGAAGGAACGAGCTCGACGTCTGTCTGTTTACCGCAGCGTCCTCCTCCTGCTCCTGTTTCTCGTTCTCCGTCGTTTTCGACGTCTCGACGCTGCTACTCCGCTTCTCCAACAACATTTGCCGTTTGCTACTGCAAACTACAACAAGGAAAGAGCGAGAGAATCGACGCCGAAATCTTTACAGGCGTTCAACGACCTCTGACCCTGGGAGAGAGGAGAGTCTGTGACAGGCAAACGAGGTAGCGATTGGACGTGCCCGGGGACACGCAGTCGCAGTTTTCTTTCTCTTTCTTTTTGTCGCGCGACGCTCCACCGGACCGAAAGCTTTTTTCCGCCCTTTGACCAACGATCTTTAATCCCTGTTGTCGAGGCTCACGCATATTTTCCTTTAAAACTCAGACTCTGGCCTCTCTCCTCGAAAAAACTTGACTTTTATGTTTTTCCGAGGAAAAACAATGCCACGCTTTTTTTTTTTTTCAACAATTCCTTGGGGGAAATGATGCGAAAATGGGACGAAACCATTTTGACGTTTCTGGCGAGGAAAAAGTGGATTTTGCAATTTTTTGAAAACTTTTTTTTTTACGCTTTCGATAATTTGACGCAATTTTTTTTCGATAAATTCCCAAAATTCAGATTTTTTTTCACATTTTTTGCGGCCGACGGTAATTTTGAAATTGTGGCAAATTCGGAAAATGTTTTTTCCATTTTTTTGAATTTTGAACCATTTTTTTGGCCAATTTTCTGTACAAAATTCCGGGAAATTGGAATTTTCCGGAAGTTTTTTAGGCCTGACGATAATTTCAAAAATCCCAGAAATTGTTTTGTTGTTGTGACGATTTTTTATTGATTTTCGAGCATTTTTTAACTTTGAAGACGAGGCTCGGTGAGCCCGAGACAAAAAAGCTTATCGTTATGATCGTGCGAACGAGGAATTTGGAACGAAGTTTAGGGGGGAGCCATAAATTCATGGGATTAAATGAAGTGAGAGAAAAAATGGAGGTGGATAATGGATTCACGAATTTTGAGGATAATTATAGGCTGCGGAATAAATATTGCGAGGAATTCGACCGGGTGCACGTATCTGATTTACTTTATTACGGTGTTAAGGTGTTACGGTGGGTTTAACGAGTGTGCGAACGTCCGGTTACCCGGAGGGCCAACGAGACGAGAAAAAAAAAAATTAAAAAAAAAACGTTCAACAGCGATAATTGATATTTATCTGCAAAAATGAAAGATAAAATGGAGGAAAAATGAAAATTGTGGTTAATTTTGACGTTGCCAAAAAAGTTGATTCGGAAAATCGATAATTCAGAAAGGAAATTTCGATCTAAAAAGAGAAATCGAAAGAGAGAGGGGGAGAGATACAAAAATGAGGATTCTTTCTGTCGAGTCAAAATCTTTATCGACGTTCAACGACCCCGACCCTGGCTAGACGCTCGGGGGAGGGCCTCGTCGGCTCGCCCTGTTGAGGGTGGCCGGGGGTGCGCGCAGTGAGCCAGGATACGCTCGAGCCAGGCATCCAGCCCTCCGGCAATACGGACCAAGAGAGGGTCGATGCTTTTCCAACATTCTATAACTATACACCGAATGATGTGTGAGTCTGGAGTCTCGTAGTATTATTTTTTACGAGAATTTACAGTGATTGGCACTGATAGATCGAGAGAATGCTAAAATATGACAGTGATTGGCATGCTGCGTCGATTTTTCATCATTTTCGGTTGAATAACGATCATTGGGTCATTCTGACCTACTGGAAACTTGTTAGAAATCTTCATTGACATCGAGTCTCGACCGTTTGGTGACCTGCAAATTTTTAGATTTTTACCAATCGAGCGTATCGAAAAAAATCGATTTATCGAAGAATAACTCCAACCAGACACCGATCCTCTTTTTATTTCGCTGAAAAATGTGCAGCTGTCGGTTTCGAGCCGGCCAATCACTGTGCCAAATCACATGGCCAATGATTCTAACGATTTTTTCCGCCACTCTGCGGCCCAATGCGGCATTCGTCCACCCGGAGAGAGAGACAGAGTCAGCGAGGGCTGGAACACAAGCCTCAAACGTGGTGAAGCGACCAGACGACCATAAACCCAGCCACAAAATATACACAACGATGTGTACATGCGTGTGACAGAATCTGCTCGTAACCGAGTTTTCCTCACTAGGCATAGTCATTGGCCACTTGACGTAGTGAATGAAATTATGAAAAGTTGCAGGAACAAAAAAACTTTGATGGAGTACGCGTTAACCACTTCTCTTCCCATCCTCGTTTTTCAATTCGTGTGCTTCGTATTACTAGAGGAATTTGCTAGAAACGTTATTTCGTAAAAAAAAAAAAAAAAATCCAACGTTTTACGCTCGCACGTTGCAGGCTCATTCATAAAATATTCTGCACATTTTTTCGTCTCCTGCAGTTACCGATATTTAAGTTTCTCAGTACATAAATAAAGTGGGGCCAGATCGAGGAACCTCAAAAATTACGAAGGAATTTTTTGAAAAATGTGAATGAAAATATCAAATAAAAATTTTTAAATTAATCCTGCCACGAATTTGTGGCTATAAATATTTTTCTGGGTTAATAAAACACGCAGCAATAGGAATCGATCGGTTGTTAATGTATCGTTTTAATAAATGTGCCAATCTCGACAGTGCAGCGTCTATTTTAAGTTTTGAGCTGAATATAAATGAGAAAATGGTCATTTCCGGTTGGAGCTTTTTTCAAAATTAATAACGAGGAGACTGGCATTGTCCATTATCCCCATTGAGACTTTTTTTTTGGTGAGATTAATGGAATTTGCGGTGGTGTAGTAGGAAAGGGCGAAAGGATGGGTGGCCAATGACTGTGCCAAAATCGAGTACTTTGCTTCTGGTGGTTTATAGTCGAAGGGAAAAGGGATTGGAGGGATTGGAAGGGTGAGAGTCAACGTGGCGAACGAGCCAGAGTCGCGAGAGGGCGAAGAGGGCGTCGCCATAGTGCCTCTCTCTCTCTCTCTCTCTCTTTCGCTCTCTGGCTGCTGCTCGGGTCGTCAACCTTTCTGCAGCAGTGCGACGTCGGCTGGCTCGTTATTATTTCCTCCATGCGCTCTCCCGCTTTTCCTCTTTTCCTCCTTCTCTTTTTCTTCTTTTATTTTCTTCCTCTCTTCTTTCCTTCCCCATATCGGATAGTACGAGCAAATTTTTCAGTTTTTCCCCTTTTTTTCCGACTTTCCCAGAGTACAGAGTAAACCAAATTACACCAACGGTATAAAGGAAGCCTGGATATATAAGCCCGCTCGATAATGTTTAAAAAAAGAACAGTGTCCTCTTTTTTTTTAGCCTGAAATCACCATCTTTGGCTTGGACCAAAATCTTTCAAGAAATCCCAGCAAATTGTCTTCGTTTCCGGTCCCAAAAGACGTAACCAAAACAAAAAAAACACTCGATGATAAAAAAAATGATTTAATTGCCCAAAATATTGAAAAAAAACTCAGCATCCGCTAATTGTTTGGCCCGAACGAGCGATCTCTGTCCGAGCCAAAAAAGCAATGAAAAAAGAAAAAAGATAAACTTGGCCTCTATTGGGATTGCACAGAAATAAAAATAAAATCAAAAAACTAAATGACTAAATTTCCGTCAATATTTGCATTAATGCGTAAAACAAAAAAAAAACAGAAATTTCTTCTCCATTTGGATTCCACAGAAATGAAAATAAAATGGAAACTCGATCCAATAAATAAGAAAAAATTTTAAATAATAAAATAAATTTGAAAAAAATGGAGGCTCCCCAATGAGTTTGAGGAGCTTTCGGAGGAAAAGGGCAAAGGAAAGTTGTTTAAGAATGATGGTTTCATTCATTGGTGTGGTGAGGGAGAGGCCGCGATAATCCAAGAGCGAAAATTCGTTCTCAGAGATTAAGGAGCGAGCGAAAAGGTTTGGGGGTTTGGTGTGGGGTTGGTTATGGTGTTGGAGGGTTGTAAGGTCGAAGGTTCTTGTTCGGGGGCAATTTTGTAAAATATCCAGAGCACAGACTGGCGTCTGATCCATAAGGAATGGTTGGGCGGCGGAGAATGACGTTTGTAGCGGCGAGGCAGATCGAGCGCCGCGACGAAATACACGAGACGACGATTCTCGTTGTGAAAGGACGAAAATGCGAGCACGGCAAAGAGAGCCAACAGCCAAGGGGCGAGGGAGAGACGAGGCTGAGAGAAATCGTCGATACGATACGCCGTCGTGCTCGAGCGTCGGGAGGTTGGGGTAGGCTCGTCGGGACAGACCTGAACCCTCATTTCCCACCCTTACGAGACAGAGGCTTACCATCTATACAGTCTGAACGAGTCTGAATCGCGAGAGACCGAAATACACACACATTTTACCTCCCAAACCGACTGCGCACCATAAGGGCCTAAGTCCATGAATTTTTCCATCAAAATTCATGCCCCAACGTCTTTTTCCACTTTGCCACTTGGTCCCTACCTTTTTTTTGTCTCTATACAAATATACTAACGTTCGGTAGTAAAATGTACGTCGGTACGATCCAATATCTCTGTACCTACTACTTTATATACACGGGCAAGCACGTTTCGTCGCCCCTGTGTGCGTTAGCCTGTCTGTTTATACGGGGAGTTTCAAAAATCATTGGAAAATCGGGTTTTTTTGAAAATTTTTAACACAATTTTGGATTTGGGACTTCTGGAGGATTTTGCCAAATTTATAATGCTATTTTGGGCCCACCGAACATCTGGTTCCTCTAGGTTTTCATTTTTTTACCATTTTTTGGAGGAAACAAAATTTTGGAATTCGGGAAATCGAAAATGCATTTTTGGGCCTCCCGAAATGCCGGTCAGTCTAATTTTTCGTTTTTTAACGATTTTTCAGAAAAGAGATTTTTTTAATTTTTTAGAAATTTCATCAGAATTTTGGGCTTGAGATTTTTGGAGGATTCTGGAAAACTTTAAAATGTTTTTTTTCCCGGCTGCTCTCGTGTTTGCGTTTGAAAATGCTGGTCCCTTTGGTTTTCCGTTTTTTTTTTTTTTTTTTTTTTTTTTTTTTTTTGTTTTTTTTTTTTTTGTTTTTGTGGTTGTTGTTTTTTTTGGTTTTTTTTTTTTTTTTTTTTTTTTCTTTTGACCATTTTTGGGCAAAAATATTTGGCACCGAGACGATTCGGACGATTCGAAAAAGTTGAAAATCCAGCTTCTCAGCTGCTGAGGAGCTGCATTTTTCGAACGGTTTCGATGAATCCTCGTTTCTCTGTTGTTTTGGGAGTTACTGTATTTATGTATACTCGTAGCCACGACCCGGCTCTTTCGATCGATGCCAGACAGACCGCATCACGCAACTAAATTACCTCCGAACCTGTTCTCTTTCAAGTTCCGTAGGTTTTCATTTTTTTAGGTTTTATTGAATTTTCAACAGAATTATATTCATTTTTTTGCAACTGGACACGATTTTCAATTTTGTTAACAAATTCTTTGAGATTTTTTGCTTTCTTGATCTTTTTGTCGTTGTCGTCTTCGTGGTGGTTGCATTTGTAGAAGATTTTGGAACAAATTTTATAGTGAAACGATTTTTTTTTTCTTCAATTAATTAATCGAGAAGTTATTGAATTTTTTAATTATTTTCCATTCAACACTGATTCCAGTCGTGTTAACATTTAATTAGAAAAGTTCTCTCACCGATGACAACGAGACTTTGAATCAATTAATTGCTTAATCAATGGATAAAAAAAAAATTGCATAATGAAGGAGAATTCTATTTAGAAACAGATAAACATTTTGTTATTTCCGAAACCCATACGATTCCGAAGAGTTGTTTCGCGATTGGAATGTCTCTTGGAAAATGAAAGTTCCGTTGTGTTTGGGCTGCGTGAATCGGGCTTAGCGAGAACCCCGCAGAAAGACCTGCGGCCTAGACGACATTGAAATACGCGAGACTACGTTCATCTTCTTCGTCTTCTCCCTCTTTTGCCTCTTGCTTGCTCGTCTACTGATATCATTTCTATACTATTTCCCTCACATTCAACTTTTTTTTCTACTCTGCCATTCGTTTGTTCAGCGATGATTAGATTTCGTTTTCAAATTTGGGACTTTAATTAGGATTGTTCATTACGATTTCCTTCCCACCATTGCAAACCCTAAAAAGTAATTTCCCAATCAAACGTGACGAGAAAAATCGCATTTTTTTTCCGAACAAATTCCGAACAAAATAACGCGAAATAACGGCGTAACGGATTAACGGAATAACGGCGTAACGGAATAACGGCGTAACGGATTAACGGATCGAAAACGCATTTTTTTTAACAAATTATAACGCCAAGTAACGGCGTAACGGAATAACGGCGTAACGGCGTAACCGCGGAGTATGAGAAATTATCGTGTTTCCGCGACGTTTCAATTAAATTCATTAACCGACTTCGTTGTAGAAAATTTATATAAGAGAAATTCTTGATGGATATACGGGCGGGCAAGGATATTATTGAATAGGCTTAAGGGAGAAATATACGAAGGGACTTGACGGTCGTCTCGGTCACAGATTTAAATGTACGCTCGGCACGCAATGTGAAAAAGAAAGAGATGCCGCGGTTTTCTAAAAATAGGCACAACTTGTTCGTGTGTTGTATAACATTCGCGGGCACGCACTGTCTCATGAGTCTGGGTCATTGGATAAAACGTGCGTAGGCACATTTAACCGTTACATCGATCATCCAAGTCTCATCGATATACACACGAACCCATAAATCCCGTAGAATCCCCATAGAATATGGAATTGAACAATTTTCATAAAAAATCGATACAATCGTCGCGAATCCTCATTCAGACCGGTACTCGGTTGGGTGACCGTTTTTCATTCTTTTATGAAATTTCATGAAAATAAACGAATCGATTTTTCATTCAGATTAAAATGATCGATACCGCGAGTCGCCTCGAGAACAAAGAAACGATTTTTAAACCTGCCACTTCTCGTAACAACAACTTTCCCTAAGCTAACAAGCTTTCACGTCCGTCTCTAATGATTTCGAGCCTTCTGGAACTCCATGAGCTCGTACCCTAAGCAAGAAGAATGCTTTGTTCGATCTCGCGAAGAAAGTGACCGAGAGGAGTATAGGAAGCAAATAAACTTTTCGCCTCTATATCTTTTTTTCTCATTCTCATGCGCTCCATCTAAATATAGAAATGACCGTCTGCGCAAAACTGCATGGCCATTAGGCCACGTTCGCATCGCTCTTTCTATTTCTCTCTCTCTCTCTCTCTCTCTTTTTTTATTTCTCTGTCTCGATCTTTTATCTCCTTCTTTCTGTCTCCCTCGTTTTCTTCATTCTCGACGCAATTTAATCGCCTGCAAAGCTTAACCGCACCTCGAAAACAATCAAAAAAAAATTTCATATTTTTTTAATGAAAAAAAAAAAACAAAAAAAAAAACGTCATTTTGATCGGAAAAAAAATTAAATATTAAACGTTGCAAAATCGACACGAAATAGTTGGTGAAATTTCATCGAAAAAAAAACAATTTTTAAGTCAATTATTTATTGCTAATTAATCTCTAAAAAATCATCAATTTTTTTTTTTCTTATCGTTTCCCAAGAGATACAATTTTTTACCTGCAGGCGGAATAAAGAGCGGCTCTTAGAATTTGCTCTTCGTGACGTTCGACGAGGATTTTTTGCGTCACCCTAGCCTTGCCAGGGAAACATCCTCTGCGTCATAATATCGTATATAGAATTCGATAAAACGCCCGCAATTTACGTATGCGTCGTGCGTACCTCACACGCCGAGAGAACGCCTTGAAATATATCAAAATAATTATTCGTTTCGCCATATCCTCCAATTCTTCGCTTTTTTATTTCTCAATCGAAATGTCGAGTTTTTTTTTTTTTGTTTTCTCCAATCGGACGCTCAGGCATTTTTCTTACGAATAATTCATCAATAACAATAGGAAAAAAATTATAAATTCTTTCGATCTCATGAAATTTGTGAGGAATTTTATTTTTCACCAAAAAATTGAGTTTTTTTTTTCGTCAATAATTCGCTCGGACCTTGATTCGCTAATAGCAACCGGAAAATTATGAAAAACCATTTTTTAAAAAAAATTCCTTCGAATCTCATGAAATTTGGCCCAAATTGTATTTTTCACAAAAAAAAAATTCTTTTTTTTTCGTCATTAGTAATTCAGTTTTAATGTCAATAACGAATAATTGCTTAATAAAAATTCTAAAATCATTAAAAACGGTCGGAAATAAAAATATTTTATTCTCGAATGAAAAAATGTGCTTTTTTTTTTCTTATAATTAATATTATTATAATAAATTATATAATATTATTAATTTATTAAATTATTAATATTATCAACTCGCTTCAACGTTATTAATTTGCATAACGAATAATTTGTTAATAAAAATCGTAAAATATTGTCTGGGCGTTGGGGTGCGTGGGGACATAAATAATAATTCATTGAAATTTCAATTCGATTGAATAAATGAGAAAAAAAAGCATGAAAGAATAAATAAAATGAAAAAAAAAAATTGGGCCACATGTCGTTCGGAGCGGATCGACGAGGACGATTTCGTTCGTGGGCCAAGTAGAAACGTCCCTGAGGCCGTGGCGTCCGTAACACGCAGGGGCCCGGAGTCTTTCCAAGGACGTCCCGGGGCCCAGATTCTCCCTCCCGTGTCCTCCTCGTATCCTCGCGCCCCGAGCGTCCTCCTCCTCCTCCTCCGGTATAAACTTGTTACCACAAATATACTCGACCGAGTCGAGCCATACGTACCGATCATTACGAACCGATAAAAACAAAAAAATGTCAACCTTTTAATTTTTAATAATCGGCAAAAATTGGCGATCCTGACAGTTTCGACGCCCCTAATGATTAATCATTAATATTAAGGGGGTAGAATACTCGAAAAAATTATTTTTGTCCCCGGAATCGAAAAATAATGGGGAATGTTTTTGTTTGTTTTTTTTTTTTTTTTTTTCAATCAAATTCGAGCTTTCGATTATTAATTATTGGACAAAAACAAACTATCGACACCCCTCATGATTAATTATTAATATCAAGGGGATAGAATACTCGAAAAAATAATTTTTCTCACCGGAAACGAAAAAATTATCAGAAAAATGCATTTTTTTGTTTGTCGAAAATCT
>JAPYYS010001110.1:0-27876 GCA_030522525.1 Campopleginae sp. 14b
AGAAGAAGAAGAAGAGAGCCCGTAGTCCGAGGAGACGCGATCCTCCTAGCCACGCCCTTCGAGGTCACATGCATCTCACTCCCACACACACGATTCACGTTCACCTGCATTTTTCTTTTATCCTCGTGGACGAGCCCCCGCGCTCCTCGAGGCTAATATTCGATCGAGAACGCTCACCGAGGATAACCTTCGAGCTAATAATTGCTCCGGATTTGCACTTCGATTCACCGACCGCTCCGATTCGACGTTCTCTCCAATCGCCTCTTTTCTTTTCTTTGTCATACACTCGTCCTTCGTTCCTTTCGATAATCCATCAAGAATCTCCATATTTTTCATAATCAAAAATTGTCAATTCAATTGAACGATTTTTCCCTCCCATAATTTAACAATTCAAATGATCATGAGTTTTGCTCCTCGAGTTAAACAATTAATTCGACTTAATTAGTGAATTAAGTCCAATTAAGAAAAAAATATAAAAATAAAGATCGATTCCAGCTGACAAAAATACGATGAAAAGTCGTCAGTGGCGCAGCGATCGTTCGTCGCACTTATCCCTCGCGCCCTGAGCCATAAAATAAACGCAATTAAATAGCGGCGTGTCGCGATGTCTAAGGTCAAGCTTGTCACTTGTTAATAAAAAGTTGAAGAAAGGTAAGTGGTAAAGAGGCTGTCGATTTACTTGACATCGACTTGAAAATAAATCGACGCTTATTTTTTCAATTAATTCAAACTTTCTGAGCCGTTAAATTCCGATGCGCTGATGCAAAGGAGAAATGAATTTAGATCTGGAAGCCGTTGAGCACACGCCACCATGGGAACGTCATTAATTGCAGGAACGCAGACACATTTCCAAGCCGAAATCTGTGGCGTACAGTATTTGTTTAGACTCGATAAAGTTGACCGTTCAGAATCATCGTGGCTCCACATTGTTCGAGCCTGGAGAAAAAAGTCTCAGACACGAAGAAAGGGTGAAGGGCTCGCAGCGAAACGAAGAACATGTGACAAAGATAAAAAGAAAGAGAGGGAGAGAAAAGACGTAAAATATAAGTCTATATAGGAATAGAGCGAGAAAAAGGGACACGAGAGACCGACTCACCTATTCTCTGGAGCATGGGATTGGAGGAAAAGGGTCTGAAGGATCGGAAATGAGAGGGGGGTAAGGGAAAGAGAACTGCGGCGAACGCGCACGCCAAGCCACCCGGCCACGCTTCTCTTCGCGTTCAAACATCGTTCGGGTTAACGCACCATGGTAGACGCAAAAATCCCTCCAAGGTTGGTGCATCCCTTTTCTCTGTCGGAATGAACGTCCGTTGCATCGTCCCTCCACTCATGCTCTCCGCGGTACGCTCTTTTGCTCTCTTTCCTCTTTGTTTTTCTTTTCGCGACACGGTGCCTGTTCCAGGATCGACGTTGCCGCCAATATATACTTACGGGCGATCGTTGTTCTACTCTAAAAAATCTTCAAAAAAATAGACAAACACAAGCAGAAAAAAAAATCTTTCAATTCGCGTTTCTCGTTGTGGGAAGATAAAAATACGTACATGACTAAAATCACATATTGTCGCCGTCGATTTTAATTCGAAATAGTTTTAGGACGAGGAACACGAAACTTAATGCGGTGAGGCATATTTTTGTTTTTTTTGTTTTTCAAGCCAGCTGCGAAATATTCAGGCGAGAGAGACGGAGGAAAAAGTTCCCCGAAGATAAAAGCGGCCGCAGGAACAAAACGAGATCTTGATGGGGAGAAAGAAAGAAAGGCAGAAAGAGGGACGGGAGAAATGCAGCGCCATAGCCCCATGAATCGCCCGGTGCATCATACACTCATGAACTCACACAAATAGACAATGAGTGCAGCAGAAAGCAGTGGCAAGGGGTTGAATGACCGGGCGTGCATCCAGACTGCAGACGCTCAATAAAAATATCTCGAAAACCGTCGCCGCCCTCGCCCCATCATCCCGATTCTTTCTCCCGTGTAGCGCCCTCCTCCTGCATTCTCATTAATCAGCACTATATTTTTATTACCAAATAAAATTAATAATTGCTTGCCTCAAGTTTTTATACGATCTCATCCTTACCGTGCGACCATCATTTAGAAGATAGTCAAATTCCTCATATGCGCATAATCAAGGCTATTCGAATTTTTATGATTCGATCTCTTCGCCGATCTCAGATTTATCGGCTCGCGAAATTATTTTACAAAACAATAATTGTGCAGCCCTTCGCTAATTTTTTATGTTATTTTATTTGTGAACCACCGCGAAAGTCTTGGCAGTGGTACGAATTGCAGTTTCTGCGTTCAATCGATATACGAAGATTTTTTTCAAAGTTTTTTTTTAAGTTGCAGTCCTATCGCGAGTAGCCGGTGATTTCGCGACGATTAATGCGACATTGCAATTGAGAGGCATCGTCTTTCGCCCGGGAGACGGGGGAGGAGGAAACTTTTTGCAAAACACAGCACGACGATGAGCCACGAGATAAAAGCTCCAAGAAATAATGCAAGCGCGTATTTGCGTGTGCATTTATTTGTAATGTCTGTACGAGAGACACAAAGCTCCCTCGCTATCTTTTCTCTCTTTATTGTTGACGGTCGACTTGCAGTGTCGTCGTCGTCGTCGTCGTCGTCGTCGTGAGAGTATAGGGCAACGCACTCGTCCTCTTGTCCCGTCACTCTCGGCAGACGTAAAAAAACAGCAAGCTAAAAACACACACACTTTTGCTCAGAGGATTCCAACGAGATATCCCCCGGTCTTGGTGGTGTGTGTGTGTCTCTCTCTCTCTCTCTCTCTCTCTCTCTCTCTCTCACTCTTTTTCACTTCTCGTTGCAAACGCATCATCACCGTTGCAACATGCTCTTTGCTCCTCGCGGCCTCTCGATCCAATTAATTCTTTTTTTATCACTTTCCCTCGCGCTGGTTATTAATATTTTCTCGGACTTTTCCACCGGTTCCTATCGTTTCCTTTGCCATTTCTTCTTCTTTGATATCCAAAATATTGAAAAATTTGTTCTTCGTGCATTATAGCTCGAAAAGTATTTTCAATATTAATTTCCACTTGGATTTTCTGTTTTATTTTTTAAAACCCGAATGTTTAGAGGAAAGACTATATAATTGGGGCGTTTGATTTTTGCATAAAATGATAAATTTCCTAATATTATTTATGCGCCATTAAAGATTTGGAGCTTTCTGAAACGAGGCCGTAAATTCGTAAGTGTAATAAGCTGCACTTAATGTGTGTGGCCTATTTCGACGGTACGAATTTACGAGAGACGGTCGAGGCGAAAAGAAGTTGATAGCCGATACTTTTGGTTGAACTGGACGTCCGTTCGATATCGGCAATAATTCCAACGAGCAAAACGAAGCTTTTCTTCGCTCTCGACCTTGCCAATGTGTTTAACAAATTTTATCACCGTCGCTTGGTAATCGCGAACTGTATCGAAAGTGCATTCGTATAAACGCTTTTTCTATACTTGTATATGCCTATACATACATTACCCTTTGTTATACCCTCGTCACGAACAGTAATGTGTGTCGAGGTAACAAAACCGAGTGGCATATTTTACAAACATTTTCTTCGACGTGACCTCGTTGCAACTGTAACCGATCTGCCATATGGACAATTGGACACGCATTGCAACTGTATTACGCACCAAAAATTGGATTAATCTCTCGCCTCAATTATTATTCCGAGAGAAATATAAATTCAAACTTATTTTATAAATCCTTTCCACTCAGTCCAATAAAAATATTTGTTTCGGAACTTTTATAACTTTTTCAACATTTTCAAAATTTTAACCGCATCTACGAGTCCTTGATATTCGAATTATTTCAACATATTGTATTAATTAGAAAATACGATCGCTTTTTTCATTTATTTATTTTTTCACTAAGTGCGCGATAAGCGTTATTGACTCTGAAAATTTGAAAAGGCACATTTATCCATCATGCATGGGTTACGGTGCAGTTTTCTGTCTGCAGTGCTTAGAGAATTTGGCATTTCATGCATGTAACGTTTTTAATTGATACGGGGTACAGCTTGCGAGCGTCGTTTGGAAAGTTTTTCAATCTCGAACGTGCTTTGATCTCAATACTTTGTTGAATTATCGAAAATCATGAAAATGATAAAATTATTTGTAAGAGATCGGGGAGGAATTTTATGGGATGAGCTGATGAAATGTGATGCGTTAAATTTCTCCCTCGAAGGGTTCATTGATTATTCGTTTAATCGAGATTGGAAATTCGGACAACTCTGAATTCGAAGATCGAAATTGAAAAAAATGTTGATCATTCGCCGCTAAAAATACACGAGAGACTAACGAAGCAGGATCGGAGCAGATTTTCGTTACAGAATGCAAATGGTCGTATCATCGACAAGTCCGTGACTCATCGCAGGAATAAACCGAATTGTGACGCACACGAGGCGAACAGTCGAGCGCGCGGTTATCTTCATCGTATAAATTAATAATATAACGTCCTGTGTGGTTTGAGTTTTCTGATGGTCGGTGCAGTTCTCGCGTTTCACCAACAACAGGATTATATGCGATTCGCACTGAGGAAAACAATGAGACGATAATATTCGAGGGCACGCACACGCGCCCAGAGACATATGCAAGTGCAGGTCGACATTTTTCATACATTTCCGTACTATATGACCGCTGAGACTTGACAATCGCGATGCTTCGACGAATCGTATATATATGCAGTTTATATATTGACAATGCCCTTGTGGGTATGTGTGTAAAAACGTCGGAGCTTTGTGGCACAAACGTTTAGCGAACAAACGCACGTAACCGGGTTAGATGAACAATTGATCGTCGCGGGGAATATGCGGCAGACTTTTTAGACGAAATTCTTCACTTTCGGGCAAAATCCATCCTGAGGAATGTTCCATCAACAACAGAGGCTAGTAAACATTACAATAAGCCACATGAATGCGCAGAGAAATTTTTTCTCATGCTGATCAATCAGAATCAATTTTAAAATCTCGCTCCCCTATCGATGCTCGTTGATAAAGATCATCGCAAAGTTTGGAACGAGAAACCCCATGCATGCGACACGTATATGGAGCTTACTCTGCTCGCAGCAACAATTTTCCAATTACCTGTACGCGACAGGCTGAGTGCCGCGTGTGCCATACATTCGCATACGTACATATGTATAATGCACTCAATCTTGTACACACAAAAGCCCAGCACATCCCTCTGTAACGTCATTATCGGGCACTTGGCTCGTGGTTTCTCCTTCTCGCGGTAACTTGTGCGGTCACGCTCACTAACCTTCCGGCATTCTTTGGCTCGTGTCGACACGAGCGTCCTCCCACTCGATATTATCTATCGGAAATATCGCAAGAAATCTTGCTGATATCATTTTCGCCGATCATTACCCACTCATATCCACGGAGATCAATGTTTACGAGCATCGCTGCTTGCCAGCGTCGCGGACTAAAAATCATGAGAAATATGACGACGTGTGCAAATTGTATTTTTTTTATTATTTCCAATTGACCAACATAACAATGACATTTATTAAATAATTTCAAAACAACAAAATTAATATTTCGTGGAGGCAAAGATTGTTAACGAGTAAAGTTGACAATATTCTCGCTCAACTATATTCTTGAAAGTTAAGTACTCTATGAGCTATTATATACTTTGTAGGTGAGCATGTGACCTCAACCTCACACGTCCTTTCCTCTTTCTGCCTTCTATTCTCCTTCACCCTCTCGCTCTCGCCCTCTTCTCTGCTGGCTCTCTTACCACTGGCTGTTCCAACGAGTAGCTTTGCTGACCCTGACCCTTGCTCGTATAATACTCGCCAACTACCCTTGTACTGAACTACCACCCAAGCGCCCATACCCCTTTCATTACCAGCGAGTTTCAAGTTCACGTACCACGAGAGACCGGCCTTCAGCTATTAAAGCCTTTCTAAAATCATCTTATACAAACGAGGAGACAACGAATGAAAATAAAACCGTTTTACAAGCTCAAAATGCTGGCTCGGTTGGAAATATTTATTCGAGGATCTTCAGGCTGCTCAGTCCGAAGCATTTATCAACCCCGTAATACGAAAAATGGCTCGAACCATCTTTCAAAAAGCCACTTGGCTCCGACACGAGCTCGTGCATATTAACAGCGAAATTTACAAGCACGAACCTCGCACGAGTCCTCGTGTACATGTGTTGGATAATCCCAGCATAGCTTTCGACTGACTGTCAGGGGAGGCTGTTAAAAGTTATATATTTATGCAATAATGTGTATTTGGTATTCTCAACCATCCTATACAGATGTCCGGAGGGTGTATTTGGGTGCTGCGATGTGTGTGTGGAATATGAGAGTTTCTTGTTTATTCTCGGAGACGTAGTTTGCGAGCTCCAGAGGAACAAGAGATAAATATACGGGCACACATATATTTTAATATGAGGGAGAAACGTGGTGGGGATTATGAGGGGCGGAAAGGAGATCGATGAGGCCAGTGTCAATGTCAGAGCTAGGGCAGTCAGGGCGGGTCTTGGCAGCCCGCACATGAGCACGTGGTCTTGCGGCACTCCACACACAAATCTACGTCAGAGCTATTTACTTTTGTCTCTCTCCCTCTTCCTTAACTTAATAATTGTAACTGAAAAGGGTCTCTCTTTTGCACCAACACTCTCTGTTTCTTCAGTAACCTTCGCAGTGGTTCGCGCGCACAAGCACGTTTCCATCATGACCATCACGAAGCCACCCCTCCGAGTTTGCCTTCGTCGTCCCACGCGGGGCCTTGCGTCACTTAACCTGTTGATTTTACCCGGATTCTCACCGCTATCTTTTTTATCCACGTTCCCTCGAAGCTTCACGTGTGTGTGTGTGTGTGCGTTCTATTGACTATGTTCCTCGTTATAGAAAATATCGGGTTCCTCGCAGAAAGGCTATAGCTAATCAGACGATCGATCATCGATTTATGGTTAATTACTCAACACAGACAAACGTCATTTGTGTCGATCGATGGACCTCGCTTACTGACGCAGCAAACAACAGAGGAAAACGCATCTGATATTTGTTATTTATTTATTTCGTCAGTAAGCCTGGCGGGACTCTGATGCTCTATATCAGGAGCAAAAGTTTCGTAAAAAATAAATGAGCGCGTTATACAAGCGGATACCGATTTTCCGGGGTTAATAGATAAAAGTTTGATGGGCTGTGGAACACACACATCGACCACAATATCAAACTATTTCGTGTTATTCGAAAGGACCGCCGACCTCTGCCGTGGGAGTCACCTATTGTGGGAGTACCCATTTTCGAAAATATACGATAATTATTATCACAAGGTTAGAAGTCTGCGAGAATAACGCGGACAGATCCTCCGTGCAGTCAGTACATCGCCAAGCTGCTCAGTCATTTTGCTCATCACCCAGAAGCCTACGACGCCATTGAGACGTTCCTAATGGAATCTTTGGTGTCGTGCAGCCGCGTATTCTTTGAGTCTCAAGGTGACAAGTCAATACGAGGACGAAATTGTCAACGTGCATGGAAGGCGGCTGGAGGGAGGAGGAACATCACATGGGCTCTCTTTTCTACTCCTTCTGTAATTGCCTTCGTGCGACGAATCTCGAATAGCTCAGCAGAACAGCCGCGTATATAGACGTTGGCTCGTTCTTTATATTGCAGAGCGCTATTTTCTCTCTCTCATTCGATAATTCAATGCTTCAATTTTTTTGTTTACCATAAAAGTTTGCATTTTTATTTAAAATCGTTACCGAAAATGGAAAAAATTTGAAAAATCCACGAAGAATGATCGGGTTATTTTTCAGCGTCCCCGAGGATATTGAGATTCAAAGGCTATTGAGAGGCGCTATGGAAAAAATGCAACGGCTTGAGCTCACGAAGTACGAAAAATGAATTTTTTTTTCTTTGTCAAGTTTCTCGATCTTTTATGAACTTAAGTTTCGCTCACTCTGCCTCTGGAAACTGGTCCAGACGAGGCACAAGTCTATGAGCGAAGGACAAAGGAAGTTTCTCACCAAGTGCATTACCTGATATCGTGTCCTTCACGAACCCGTCAGACTAACAACGAGAATATAATAATAATTTGTATACTGGCGAGTGCGGCGTCCGAGAAAATAGTCTACACGGCAGTCGGGGTCAAGTTACGAATTGAGGAGGCATTCGTCCATCATTTCGGGTGGTCCGCCGGATGTAAAACCGTCTCCTTCGCCGCCTGCACAGCCATCCGTCGCGACGTCACCTTAGCCATGGAGAGGTGGATGCGAATCGTTAGCGATCTGATACATTGTTGAAGGTGTCGGTGCGCGAGACATCGAAAACCATAGGGGCAACGGTTTTCGTGCAAGACCGCGATCGGAAATCGAGCGTGAGCAGCGACCACAGACAACTTTTTTACTCACTGAGGCAGATTTTGGGAGTAGAGTTCTCTCTGATAAATCGATACCGTGGACCAAGGTGATCTGCTTGCCTTGGAACAAATTCACTCTCGTTTTAGCGTACGGGCGATCAAGCAGAAATAGTCCCACAGGGACCCAACACATTTTTTCAGTTAAAAATTGTCTATATGTGTGTGTAATTCGGTCTCTAATTTCCGAGCGTATTTTGGGCTAGGTCGGCCACCTGCTCGGCACGGAATCGAGCAGGCATGTAAGGCTGCTGAGGACGTGAGGTCATTGTGCCCGATGGCGTATCTGCTTCTCCATCAATGATACACTTTTCAGATAAAAGTAAAAGTATGCCACACATTAAACCGGGTACCGAACAGTTGAACAAAATACCGCCTGTCATAAAATTTACCATTCCAAATTAATGCTCTTGGACTAGATGTTTGCAAAATGTTGCAAATCGTCAAGTGGCCACATGTCACTTACCAGAGGAGTGCGTAACGTCGGTGGCACATTAGGTCGCCAATTGGAAGTTGCGAACATAAGTAGCTGTCAGAAAGAGAGTCATACGCCTTATTGCCAGGTGTTGTACGTGAACCGCTGTTAGGAAACTCCGAGGTTAGTTCGTTCTTTTAAAACCGGATCGCGTTGTCACGTGTCAGCCGGATGCCATTGGTGCATTCGCGGCACATGTCTATGTACGCGTATACTTTTATTTTCGCTCCGTCGCTTTCGTATACACTCTGCACCCAAAAAATAGCATAAGGGCCGTGTACTACAATGAGGACAGCAAAATTGGAGACTCGTTAGCTATACGAACGTGTAGTTTTGCCCCCATCTCAACGCGCTACAGTCTGTGACCTATATATTTTTATTTCTTACTCACAAAAAGGCCTTCGTAAGTCCGCCATGTTTTGTACGTTGAAATGAAAGACGCATATACACACGTGTCTCAAATTAGCTTGACACAAATGATAAATCATCAGCTGCCAAGCTTGTCATCAGGGAGATGAATTTTTGGAGGCATTTTCGACTGAAAAATGATAAATTTTCACGGAAAATGGATTTCCAGTCAAAAATACTGGAACTGGAAAAAGACTTGTCTTGAAGTTTTACGCACCCTCGACTCTGATGCTATTCTGTCATGGAATGAATAACCAGAACTCATCGAAACCAGAACCGTTGATGCAACGTTCGATGGATCGTTTTTGTGTCTGAAACTTATTTGAGCAAGAAAGTCAAGGGTCAATTTAGCTCGGCGTTTGAAGGTCCTCTCTGTGCAACTGCGACATCATGACAGCTCTGTCATTCCGATAAACGTTATTCACTTCGAACATAAGTGTGTTGCATTGATAAAAGTATATTGTTCGCTTATAGACTTTACGCCAGTGGGTCAAGGCGACACATTGGCTCGTAGGGAAAAAAACCAGCCACCCTTTGTTGCTGGTGTGACCCAATTAACGCTCATGTCGGACAGCCTTTTTTTTATGGCTGTCTACTGTGTCCCATTTTTTAACTACCGCCTGGTCAGTGGTAAGAAAAATATTTCGGCTGAGCAGGTGTCAGAATAAGGAATTGAACGCGTCGAATTGACGGCACACACAACAACCACCTGCTCCGTATGCGATCGTTATTATTATCATTGTTATTGTTATGTTGAGGAAAAAAACTGAAAAAAAACTCGAGTAGTATTTTGTGACAGAACAAAATTCATCAACAATGAAAAAAGAAAAAGTGTGGGATTGCGATTCGTCGGAAAATGAAGCTGCCAATTAAACTGTTAATGATTTACCAAAAAAATGAATAATTTTTATTAATTTTCTCGGCATTGTTGTCGTTGTTTTTATTGGATTCAACGATATAGCAGAAAATCTTTAGAACGATTACGCATTTACACCTCATTCGAATGCAATGGCCTCCAGACACGCGACGACGTGCCGAAGTAGATAAAGCCGATGAAGACAGCAATGACCGTTTTGAGCGAGCCAGAGAGACGCCCAGGGGATGCGGATAATGACGGGTGATCGAGGCACCGTAAAGTATTTTCGAATCGAATCGCAAACAACGGATTCTCGAGCCTCCATATTTCTATATATCATGCGAGTGTGTTGTATAGATATATCGAGGGGGAGCAGATTTCGAGTTCGGTTGTACCACAAAGTTGAATCCAGAAGCGTGCCAGCCGGCGGCAGGTGCGACCCCTTTTTTTTTTACCCTACCACGCAACCAAGCGACTTTCTACTCTTATGTATTTTATAACCTGACCGTAATGCGAGACACTTTGCTATGAAAAAGAGACGATGCTGACGATGAAAAAACAGTTAATAGCTCAACAAACTGCTACTTTTAGGATTACCCGCTATCGGAGACTCTCCCAGTTGCCCCTTAATTAAGAATTAATTAAAAATCAACGAACCGTGAACCGATGAAGAATCCTCCATGTACGGACTTAACAGGAAATCGAAAATAACTTTACCGACTCTTTTAAGATAATGAATTTGACAGTGCGCGCTACTAATTAGGTTTATTCAGGTTTCGCCCTAAGAGCTTGACCAGGTGCAGGTTTTATCACTCCCTCATATGAAAATCCTTTCTACCAACGGGTATATTCATCCCAGAACGACGTAACCGCCCTTTTTTATTACGGCTCATTATACAGACTCTTGTCCGCTGTTTATCGGCGTATATACACGTGCACTAGCCAAGGACGATACCGTCGAAAAGTTCACGGCCAGAACACATGAATTCCATTTATACGCAAAAAGTTTTTACAAATTTTGCTTCAATACTGCGTGATTCGTATACGTATCTCTCTGTGTGTACAGCATTCAAAATTATTCCATCTCAATCGCGACGCTCTCATTTTCTGCGGTTTTCATCGATAAACATTGAACCATACAAACCCTCTGGAGTGTTTCTATGATTTGCTGAATACCCACCGGGGAACGTGACTTTTGTCCGAGCCCCGCGATATTCCCATGCGCCGGTTCAAACCGAATTTTCCATTCAATGCAACAAATTCAGGTTCCGATTCGTTGCGACCGGGAATCATCGGCAGTGGCGTATGAATATCTCGGGGAATGTCGCGACTAGAGTAAATACTTGTCGTTCGATGTTATTTGCATATTCATCGCGATTTATTTGTTTATTTATTGACCAAGCACCAGCTCCCTCCTTATTTTTCTTTTCATTGTTATTGTTTTTATACGAAACCTGGAGCAAAAAGAATTCGTGGCACGTTCACTGAAAACATTTCTTCATTATTTTCCTCGAAAATCTGTATTTTTCGCAAAATTAAACAAAATTTTCACAAAAATAATTTTTCTCGGCAAAAAATGTGTGTGTTTTTTTTTTCCAGGAAATAATTTTTGTTGCATTTGGAGAAATGGAAGGTCGGATTACTCGGAGGTTTGATGGAGATATACAGGAGGAGCATATAGAGGCCATACGTTATGCGATGAACCGGCAGTTCGATGAATCAGCTTGGCTCAGTTTGCTCGGGTGTACATTTGTCGGATCGACTCTTCCAAACGGATGCAGAATATGGAACGATCTCGCTGAATCACGTCCATTCATCACCGAGCAAGAGCTCCTATGCACACCGCATCGCTTTGTATTTCATGCTCCGCAGTCGAAACACAGAGTTCGCGTTCTTGGTCGGCGCGAGACCAGATCCCGCCCTCGTTTCTAGATCGACTCCCTCTCCCTCTGCCGGACTAAACGGAGGTCATGTATGCTGTTCGATTCGACCCGTGATCATCGTCCATTCGAGACTTACCGGAAATTGAATGTTAACCCTTCTAATTGACACTGATCTTTCGATCCTGTGATATAAACGAGGCTGACGTATACATAACGCATATATATATATATATATATATATAAATATAGACCGGCGGAATGACATTCGCGAGACGAGACTCGAGGGCTGCTCAGCCCGAACAAGGTCACTCGCCAGAATTCACGATCATAATGCAACCTTCGTTGAGAGGCCGAAAACGTTAATGAAGAATCTCATTGTCGAAGGCGAATTATTTTTGTGTCCACGCGACAAGTTGAAAAATAAAAATCTGACGGAAAAATATTTGAAAAAATAAAAAATATAACTTCCATGTGGACGAGAGTGCAACAGAAGGATTTCCCATGCTGCTGGTGAAAATCTGGAACATGCAGAGTACCAGCTCCTGTCAAGAGAGCACTTTCCCGTCGACGCTGATCACGTTACGTTGCTTGAACTTTGATGTCTTATAGTTCAGAGGTCAATTGGAAGGAAGACAGTAAAACGTGTGGGAGCAAAAAAAAGGACATGAAATGTTCGATGGAATTGAATAGGAAAGGAGGCGAACTTAATAAAACTTGCTGCGTTTGCTCGTGACGAACAACTCGAGCCTGTTAACTCGTTCAGCACACGGTCGCCACATTCTCGTTTACCTCCGAGAATAAATAGCTAGAACGAGTGACAGAAATTGCACCATGAAAATCATGAAAAATGGCTGTAAAGAATCTTGGGATTTTATGTTAATTTGCTATATCGGAAAGGATTAAAGGTCACAGGGCCCTCCGACTGGTGAAGCAGTCTGCGTCGTGGGTGGAAAGGGGCGGTTCAATCCGGGGGCGCAAAAGCCTCTCGTCCTTCTGTCACAAGGACGCGTGAGGTCAGTGCGTGGGTTGTTGCACCGAGAGAACCGTGGTAGCTCAGGGAAACCGAAATGTGCTTCTCCTTTTACTCGGTGCGGATCGATCCAGCCTGCGAGTGCACACCGACCCTGGGAGTGCACCAACCCGGCTATATATTGACATTGCGAACGAGCAGCCAAGAGACCGAATAAAAAAAAAGGGAACAAGGGATGAAAAAATGTAAAATCCGCTACTTTGGATTCGATCTATTTGCGAAAAATTGCGAAAGATCAAACAACTCTGTATTTTATTATTAAATTCGTTTTCAATTGTCGCACCAATTTTGGTAAACGTGCCTGAGAGTATCGACGTCGGGCGTCGTCGATTGCCAGCAACATACGTTCGCACGTATCCTATCCGATCGCCCACCCGCTGTGTCCGTCAAGACAGAGAATTTGCAGAAAAACGCGGCGTGGAAAATAACAAAAACAACAACAACAGAGCGGGGTTGTGAAAAATAACTGGCGCAATCGTGATAATATCCTGACGACGCGGCGCTGTGAGAAAAGATGAAGTTTTTCGACAAATGATCTTTCGAGGGCGGAGACTTTTTTATTCAGGCGGCGGGGAATGAAATAGTTTATCGCCGAGCAATCGAGATTCGATCGGAACTTTATTAATATATTTTTGGTCACGATTACTTAGACCTTCGTCTATGATCGTCTGATGTGCCAATCGAATTTTCACAAATTTCTTTTTTACAGCCGCCCCTTTCGACAGCAGCAACAAAGTCGTTGAAACTATTTTTCATTTGATTGTTTGTTTATTATGCAAAACGTGGATTAAGCATGAGAGATTATTTTCCATTTCCATCAGGACTGATGTGGCCCCGTGAGGGACAGCGAGGCTGGATATTGTTAGCGAGCACCTTTTTTTTTTTTTTATTTTCTCCGGACAAGGCTATACGTCCATTAACATCCCGCAGCGTACGAAATAATGAAATTGCGAAGAGCGTGGAGAGAGACGCAGCGATAGGAAGGATTGAAAAAGGTGAGACCATGGGGAACTAAAATAATTGCGTTTTGCATACGCGTAGGCATTTCGGATAGCATATTAATTTCAATCGAATTGCCATCAGTGCACCTGCCATCCTGTCCAAATGATATTGACTGCTCGCTCTTCCTTCAATGACCGTTTCAAGTCCGCCAAACACAGCGAATCGTCGAGGTCGAGTTCACCGACAGAGACGTCCGATCTATCCTCTCCGCATAGCTATAAACTCGCAATGTCAAAAGCAGTTGATCCATCCGCGATGTGTCTGCACGCTCGACAGTTCGAAAATTGCAAACGACTCAACCGAATTAGATGAATTTTTTAAAGCTCTATATAAAATATATAAAATTTGGATAATTGGTTATCGTGTTTGGGGCAACGAATCGATTAATGAAAATGTGATTTTTAGGCAATTCCCAAAAGAAATAGATCAACGACGATCTTTGTGTAATATAGCCGGAAGATCGGTATTCGCTTTACGTGAAAAAAAGAGCGATTCTAGAAATTGGAAACAAAATGTTTTGAATTAGTTCACTGCCAAGGTAAGTTTTTCATAGTGATGCAGTCTTCGCGGGGCTTTTTGATCGGGGATTCCCGTTGGCTCGAATCGAGTAGACTCGTAATCATGCACACGTCTGTATAAAGGCAGATCTGTATAGATCGATGACGAACAGGGAAGCGGAGAAGCATTAGCACTAGCAAAGCTGCAGTCATTAGATTAATTATCTACCAGACTGACCCTTTTTATATGGAATATGTCAAGGGGTGATACGTGGCTATATATAACGGGTGCGGAAGGCGTAATTTGGTTGGCTATATATAGATATGGGCAGGATGGGAATAAAAGCTGGCACAGCTCGAATGGGCTCGTGTACGGAAACAGGCAAAAAAATAAATCTCTCGGTTGGAAAAGCATATTGAAGTGAAAGGGAATTACTCTTTTTTAATCACTCAATTTTTAAACATGATGACCTTGAGACGGTGCACGCGAGCTGCACTCGAGCAGGGCTGTGACATGCAAATGTGTTTTTTTTTGGATTTGACTGAATTTTTACTTTATTACAAGAATTGACGGATTTTGAGGTTGCGATTGAGTCTGTTCGTTGAGGCGAACTTTCGCGGTATCCCATGCGTGCGGTTCCTTTCGTCAATGGTCAAGGAACACATGGAGAACAGTAGCGAGCTCCTTGGGTTGCGGTCAGACACGTACGCGATCGACACGATCCAACAAAAAGCTTTGAAAGCTCGTAGCGTTCGGATGGACGACCTCGATGGCACGCGCGCGGCTGAGGCAATAACGTCGTGGTCGTTCGACCCTAACGATGTTGAATCGGTGTGTATAGTAGGATGAGCCAAGGGAACACAGAGCGAGAGCACGGAGTAGGGGCTGTGAGGAGGCAAGTCAGACTCTCGGTATAGATCGATGAAGGGGACGAGGTGGAACGAAGAAGAAAGGAGGGTGAGAAAGCTGCGGGGGTTGAATGAGCGAGAGGAAAGAGGTTGAGCGTCAGGTCGGGTCAGGGTCATTTAGTCAAGGGTGAAGCTTCTCCGAGTCACGGGGTGAGAAAATGAGAGAGAAAAACAGACTTGAAGCTTCTGACACAAATAGTTCACTGCTCGCGGAGCTTCTACCCCTAAAACCAAAAGGATAAACGTTTTCGTAGCGATACACGCGGAGGGTGAGAGGCTCAAAAGCAAAAGCGACCAAGTACAACGAGAATGTAAACGTGCCAACAGAAAAAAGAGAGAACTAAAATTAGGCACAGTAGAGAAAAGAAAAATAGGAAATGATCTCCAGAGAGGGAGGCAGATCGAAGGAGAAGAAAGGCATTCCCGTCACTAGAGGGTGGATTGCTTAGAAATAAACGACAGGCACAACGTCAGAGGGCCTTTTTTTCTCGTACTTACTTACGGCGGATGACCTCCAAACTTTCCAAGATCACGCACGTGCCCTCCGAGCACAAACCCTTGCGAATAAATGTTATATCTACATATAATCTAGCCACTCCCCTCTTCTCTCTTTCTCTCTATCGCTCTTCCCCCTAGTTGGCACTTTTTCCACAGCTTTATGTACACGTAATATATAAAATTACAGGAATAACCTGTACAAACAAAATTATTTATTTCCACCATCAAAATCCAATGCAAAACGATAATTCCAGTTTTTCGATCAATTATTTTTACCAATCGCCTCCTGCACGTTTTGACGTTGACGTATTTACCAACAATGCTGAATTACTGAGGATTCTTTCGATGCGCACCAACGAAATTGGCCAATGAATGATGCTCTGGATGAAAGTCAGGCCCGAAGGACATTCCTTTCCTCGCGGATATATCGTTTTCTTTTTCTCAACTTTTTTCTCACACGTGAAAAACTCTCACCGCCACTATATTTATTGCACACACGCCGTACTCCTTCACTCACGAGCTTTTACTCTCTTTTATCTCGTACATCGAGGATGCCTCTTAGCCACGTCACTTTCATTCCACCTCGAGAAACAATATTTAATCCACTTATCCACTCCCAAGAGACGAGAGCAACGGAGAGAGAGAGAGAGAGAGAGAGAGAGAGCCTCGTTCCTGACGCAAGGTCACACCCTTTTCAAACTTCCCCTCTCCTATTAGTATAACTTGTCTACTTTTCATTTCTGTATTTTGTCTCAGTAGTGGCGAGTTAGTTTTGATGACCTTGGCTGAGGGCTGGAATCTGTCACACTCATAAACTTCACCGCTACGTATTTCTCATCTTATCGTTGCAGGTCAAGGTCGCTCTGTGATGGACGATCCGCGATCTATTCACAAGTCGAGCTATAGAGCGAGGGCAATGAAAATAATGAGACTTGGCACACAATTTTAAATTGCACGGACTTTATTCCAACTTCAGAAAACATTTGACATTGAAAGAAAATCTTTTCTTGAAAGTCGGAAGAAATTCTCTTATGGGAATGAATATTCTTAATATGGGGACTGCGATTCATTATTCCGGTCGGTAAACTTTATTGAAAAGCTGCGGATTTTCCATCATTTCGACCCTCCGATACTCCCATTTTTTTTCTTCCCATAAAACATTAAAATGTATTATGTTTCAGTAGCAAATTCACTCTTTTAAGGCTGTCCAGGCGTCACGCGGAAACAAAATAATAATTCCATCGCTCAAACGGCCGCGAACGAAGGAACCGTCTCGATCTTTGCTTCCTTATGATCGAGCCAGGGTCGCAACATGAAATACGTATAGCTAACGTGGCTGGTAATACGAGTCGATGAGACGCCCGATTTTATAGTCTGAATTATCTCCAACGCGAATACAATAGCGTAAGCGCATATATTCGCCATTTGTACAACCGGTTGTCCTTGCATTAGGTTTTAATATACACAAAGGTATATGTTCATCGATTTTTTCAACACTCATCGCCTCACAATCCGGATTCGGAGCAGACGAGTCGCGCCCGAACACACCAAAGTTGAGACTCTACATTTTCGGCAGCGGGCGACGTTCAAAGTCTTTGTGAATAGCGATCCCATATGTGATCGAGAGAACAGAAGTCCTTGACGAAAAAACCGGCTTCCGGGATTGAAGGACCATTCATTGATCCTTAGAATCGTAAAAGTCGATGCCAATGAAAATAAAGCCCGACATTTATTAAATCTTCTCCTTTCCCGACCGAATAACAAGCAAACAAAAAACTCCAGAATTCGCGCCTATAGAAAATGGAGTTAAAATAATTAATCCAAAAATTCCAAGCTCTGCACTCTCTCGTTGAGAAATATAATTAGACATTTTTGTGTAATTGGCGAATCACGAAGCCAGTATCAAGATCAAATGCAAGCATTGATATTACGATGCGAGCAAATTAATTTGCACGAGTAATCGCTGATTACAGATGCAACAAGAATGGCATATATATCCCCAGCATGCGCTTTCATGATGATAAATTTATTCGACCAGAGCAAGAAAATGTGTCAAAGTGGTGGCCCAGTTTTTTTTTTTTGACATTTTCATTATCAATTGTTTTGAATAAATATTCACGTATATGTTCAAATTGTTAAAAGCTGCGATCTAAGTATCGGTATATAGTGGCAAATTTGCGCGATGGGAACTGCGCTGAGGGTCGCAGGTTCTCCCACCAACTTAACGAAAGAGCCAAGTTCAAGGATACGGAAAACGTGACTACGCTATCTGTCGAAGCGCGAGGGCGAGAGACAGAGCGACAGAAACATACGGACCATGTTGTTTTCCGTATACGTCAGACCGTATAAACGCCTGCGTCTTGCATTTAAGAAAAAAATTATGAAAATGGCATTTGTACTTGTTCTGTGTGCACACATTTTTCTATTTGTCAGACTGCCATGAGTATTCACCGACTTATCAGATCCCAATGACTCGGTGTTTGGAAAGGCAATTATATAATTGGATCACGCGTGCGTTTGAAAGTCGAATCTCTCGTCAATGTTTTATCACTTGAGCGACTCAATTAATTGGTAAGAAAATTCATTAAAAATTGGGAAGGACGAGAATGGCAACCGCAGCAAAAGGGGAAAAAAAAAACAAATTGGAAACTGTTGTCTCGTGTGAAAGACTGCTGTGTTTCGATATCGTGTGAGTCGCCGCTCAGTCAACTGTCAATTCATCGCTTCTGGATGACGTCTTCCTGACGAATCACGCAAACTTTTCACGAATCTTCCGTCTCGTTACAAAAACGAAATGCCACTTAAGACGGTAACACAAGAAAGTCTGTTGCGTACAAACGTATAAATGCGTTTATAAATAAGAGGATTGATCACATCCGCTATAAGTATAAATATCTATCACTTTTTCATTCCCAGCAAATCCTTAAATCTCACGGATGCTGATGAAATGCGATAAGCCACCGTTCTTTTTGTACGTCTGTTTTGTTCGGGATCGTCGTTGCATTCGCTCTCCCCTTATCGCATAATAATACCAGACTTAGTACAGCGATTATCTTCTGGATTAAAATCGAGACTCCTCGCTTTTTCCCTTTTTACATTGTCATTGCCACCTTTTACATTATTTTTCTGCACGCTCATTCTTTTCACTTTTTTTTTACTATTCTCAGACGGTATTTCATGCGCTATTATCACTTTCGTTTCTCTTACCATTGTCAGTATTTCTTCGTTGAATCTTTCGTCGATATGTCAGTGAATAACACGAACAAAATAATAGTCTGCAGCTTTTTTTCAACATTTTTCGTAAGTTTTGCCAGTAGATGAATTCACAATAAGCGTGAACGAAAAAATCATTGCAACTATATATGATGACGAAGTTTGCAACGTTGAGATTCAACGAAAAATGCTTTTTCCATTAATTACATGTTGGATTTTTTGAATTATGGCAATTTTTCCTGTCGATGTTGATTTTGGTTTGCAAGATATATAATGATTTTATTTTCCAGACCAAATTTTCGGAAAATAATTACGAGCCCTATTCGAGAAGCACAGATTTTCGAATGTTCCGATTCGATAATCATACGATTCGTCGCGATGTTTCTGAGGAATCTGAATCGTCTGGATCACGGTCGAGAATGATGGAGTATTTTATCGAATTTTTAGGTGAAGGTAACTCCGATAAGTTTTCAGGTTACAGGGATAATTAACGTAGATCGAGATCCCGACTTAACTGCTCTATAAAGTCATTAAACAGGTAAATAAATAGCTGGTGCTCGGGTATGGTTTCCGAGCGATGTGTGTATATAAACGGCCCTGAATGAGCGTATCGGCCCAAGGGTAATGGCCACGATGTACGCGTTTCTCGCACATAATATACAACGGTATCGCGTGTCGATTGTATTTTTCGATAAAGAACGGTGAAAAGCCACCGCTTTTATATGAGACATTACGGTCTAGTGTCTCGCGCGTCCGTGACGCACTTGACATTGTCGTGTATTTGCTAGAGGCTAACACGAAAAGTTGTATTTATAATGGGCATTGAATTTTTTGGAAATTCAATTATTGCAAAAGTCTTGATAATAATTTAAGGTGTGTGCCTCTCATAATATAATAGTTGAGTTCCAAGAATTTTCCAGCCGACTAAATGCGAACCACGAACTCTAAATGGATCAGCATCGTGTGGACGCAGCTTGATAATTTTTTTCGGCATATGATTAGCATGAAATCTTAGCAATTTTTCTTATCACATGCACTTTGTAAAATATGGTGAAGAGAGAGGAGAGACGTCGCGAAGTCAAGGACGCCTTTAGATCTCGTTTGAATATGAATTGCCCCAATTAGGCTCACCTTTATTCGTCGTGGTCGTACGTCTGTTTGTTCACTGATTGGTCAGGATTATAGACGATATATGTTGAAGCTGCTTCTTTTCTCTTTTGCCCTTCACTAACGTACTATATATATATATATATATATAGTTATCCACGTGTATATGTACAGAGCGTTTATGCGCGTTTCTTTTGCCCTCTGTACACTTGCGATATGGCTCTCGTTCACCAGAGATGTATGTATGACGTCGAACGACCTTTATGAACCGAGGTCAAGCTCAAAAAAACGGTTTTTCGCGAGTAGAAGACTTTCTCGCTTCAAAGGATCAGAGGACAAAATTAAACGAAATGACTCGCGAAATCAGCGCACGAAGCGGCCGCAGATTTATTTTTGTCCCTGTTTTTCCTCCCGCATGGAATATTTTTTGAATTTTTGTGGCCGGAAGCTAAGCTGTAACGAATAACGGGAGAACAGGGAGACGTTGAAGGCTCGGGGTATCAAGGACGTCGGGACGGAAAGTGAGAAAGAATAGGACCGCAAGTCTTTGGTAGGATTAAGGCGATGAATCGCCGAGAGCTCATGGACATTTATGAGAGGCGATGAGAGAGAGAGAGCGAAAGAAAGGAATCATAACAGTACATCGTCAATCTTCTCCGGCGATTTGGCCTTGGAAGAGTAATGGAATCTCCGAAATTTCAGCGGAACCCATCCCTTATCTTCCTCCGGCACTTGGCTAATCCTGGCTCAATAAATTGGGAATTGGCCTCGATAATCGAGCTGCCCTTTAATCAAAGCATAAAGCTTTCGATCTCGCATGCCTTACTCGCCGAGATTTTTGTTCTGCTGCTACATCTGGATGGACATTGATTAGTCGTTTTTCTTTCGGGAGGCTCGGAGGCTCTGTTTCCACGTTTATTTTGAGCATCGCCATTGACGCATGCGAGTTGCAGAAAATAAAGAAAAAAAAGTGCGTCGATTTTGTTTGTAGAAAGTATCGAGTGCCGATCGGTTAAACGCAATGAATGTAAGAATTTGGTCCTTGGGATTTGTTTCCTTGCTTGAAACGTAGGCGCAAGGTCGTTGGACAAGAGATATGCGGAATGTTAAGAAAACAGGGAGCCCGAAGAAGTTGACGTTCACATGTACGAATTGCCATATGGATGGAGACATGCGTGTATGTAAAGTGACCAGAATGTTGCGGTGTTGAGGTGTATTTTCTCATGGACCTATACGCGTATATTCATATACATATGTTTCAAGGAGATAACGGAATAGCGGATCTCCGGGATTATTTATGCGAATGCACAATCGTCGTTACGTAACGGTCGCGACCAGAAGAGAACTGGAATATAGCGGGAACTGGTTTGCCGCAACCAATAATTGCTATACACGTCTTAATCGTGTGCGCAAGGCCAAGATTGACCTTCGCCGAGAGTGAGCGTTCGTGTGTGTCAGGAGGTGTGTATAAATAAAATATATTTAACCTACAACGAAGCGAAAAGCCTGGAGGTACTTCGCTCTCAGGCAATTTATCGTGACCCAACCTCGTCAATGTCGTAAGACGAAGCTCGTGGATACCTAGAAGTTATTAAATTTCATTCCAATTTCGAGCCATTAACCCGCGCCGCTTAATAAAACATCGAATTCGTAAATGACGTTGCGAAATTGATGGATCCGAAGCAGATTCGCGTTCAGCGACGTCACGTTATACGCGCCAACACTCTGCGATTTTCATACGAGACATTTTTCTTAATTTGTGTTTATGGTTTGTAGAATACGTGCTGAGAGACATTTGGCAGAGAAGCTTCGAAATTAGCCACCCACACTCCCGAGACTGAATTACCCATCTGCTCGTTTCGTCTCGTTACGACGTGAGTATGCAGCCTCACGATGCAAATTCGAGGAGCTCTACCAATTGGCGAGGAATGTGGGAGCAACGTAGCGATCCTTTTTTTCTCTCAATCTTGCCTCGTCAACTTAAATCCTCATTAGCCAGCGAGAATAAAAACCGAGCGCCTACACGAGTCAATGCTCAATCATAATCTCATTTTTTGTCTTATTCCCTCGAGACCCGAACAGTTAGGTAAACGTAATCAAAGAAAAATTCATTCGTTTTGCTCAATTTTATTAAATAACGTCATTTTTTCATGCGTCAAAATTATTTTTCAAATTTTCGGTCAGAAGCGTTGATTCGATTAAGTCTCGAAAAAACGTTCCGGGCTCCGGTACATCTTCTCAAAGTGGGACCCGACGTCCTGAATATTTAGAAACTCCGACAATGCGACGGGTCCCAAAAAAATCGTCTCTTTCACGTGTGTCGCGTGATCGGCCTCTCGCGTTCGTCCTTAAGGCATGTGCTCGAAACGAATGGATAATTCCTTAACTACATTACAACGTCAAAATTTGATTGACGTCGAAGGCGCAACAACAATAAAAGTGCCGGAGACGTAAATTTATCAATCACAACGAACACAACGTTCTCTCCTGTCTAAAGCCCCAAATAAACAGCAGGATAGAACATTTGATATACGAGACTACGAGGAGCACTTTCACCGTCAATTTCTTTCGGAAGTAACGGCCACGTTGTCATTGTTAACTGAGAATAATCCTTTTTTGTTTTGTCGCTGTGCTTCGTCGAGTTCTGGTTGAAGTTTAAACGAGGATGATGTGAACATTCGTTTTATTTTCTCTCGATCGAGAGTCAAAATGAGAATTGGACCGGAATAAAGTATGGTTTGGCTTTCGCTCTTCGATTTGACTCCGATAAATGGTACGGCCGACACTTCCGGACCGGATGGGTGAGACCCCAGTGTCCATGACTCTTGCCTCCCGCTCTCTCTCTCTCTCTCTCTCTCGCGTTGGAAACACGGACAAGGGGAATTCGAGTCGCTTGGACGATTTGGTAAATGGTAATTTTCGAACTACAGGCTCAGCAGTGGAGGCAGCGAGACGAGCAAAAAATTCCAAACTCCAATTTTTCTATATATCATTATACAATTGACAATTGACAATTTACTTTTCTCGAAAATTTGGCAATTTGGCGAACGAACGAACACAGGATATGGGCGCGGGTGTCGTCGCGTACGAGAATGACGAGATAGACGTTCGTAGGGTTGGCCGGTCAGTTGACCCTGGATTTTATTTATGTTTCCCCATAGTGGGTTCTGTATATAAAAGCCGCTTACACATATGAAGGGGTCCTCGACTCGAAGGTCTGCGGTCCGACTCATCTCCCTTCCTCTCTCTCTCTCCCTCTCTCGTTTTCTGTCGTCAACTAGATCTCTTTTTTATTTCTTCACTGTTTAAACTCTCTGCGTTTCTCATTTCACAGTCCCGAAATCCCTGAGAACTATATTAGCAACACACACATACGCTCATACACAAACACACACACATGCGCGCGTTTGCCATTCGTAATCTTGACGATTCTTATATCTTTTTTCTTTGCCATCTCTATTTTTAACGAGATTCCTAGACGAGGTCATTCCCAACAGCCCAAATGAGTTCCGACCACGTGAGGCATCGAACTTGGGCCAGTACTCGGCGAATCTTCACGTGCATGAATTTATACAGCCTTTCATTTATTTATTATCCAGTTTATAATCTCGATCGACGATCGGTACGCGATCGCGTTCGAGATCCAGTTGAGCCACACGCTCGCAACGCATTTATATAGAGATTCATAGCGTTTCATTGGGTGTAATCGACTAGGAAATGCGCTCATGCACCCGGTAAACCTTCAACATTATCCTTGACTCCGACTGGAGGAAATTTATATTACACACACGTGTTCATCCATCAGTATATCGATTTATGTTCCTTGTACAGATTTAAGGTGGATAAAAATGTTTAAAGTGACGCACTCGCAAGCGCTATACATATCGACGCGATTGATCGAATGCTGCACGTTTGATCCGGGTGTCCCAACGTATTCGTCAAATTTTTACCATATTTTATGCCAAAAAAAATAATTGCCTTCAACGCAAATTATTTTATTTAAGTTTTCGTCAAGAGTGCGCGTACAATGAGCGGGACTGGCAATTGAAAATACTCATCGAGATGATGTTTACGTAAAATATTCGAGAGACTGCAGTGGAAGGATAAAAAGAGTTTGTACTTTTGTTTGGTATTTTGCTAATCCAGAAATAAATTAGATTCGGTCGGACAGCAATAACGAGCGAATAAAGAAAACGTTCAGGAGGAGACAGCTCGTAGCACGAGCGATTTGATCGCCTGTTTTCTGTCATAACTGCGCCCACTTGATCACGCAATAATAAATCTTCAGGAGCCACGAACGAACTCAACGTTTTCTTCACGCCCGCGGACAGAACATCGTACTTTTTTGTGCTTCTTAATCGTTGCCAGATATTTAACGGGACGTGCTTCACGATATACACCTACGAATCATCCATCGCCAAAGTTCCATAAGGATTTGTTACTGCAGTCAATCATTTTCGTTATTCCTTTGATTATCAGCACAGGGAGAGTGTGGAAATTGGAAAGTTACACACAAAGAAAACATGCTTCCTCGTCTTTGTTGAAATAGAAAAATTTGAGTTTTTATGAAAAATACAACAACAAGAATTTGAATATTTTTAGGCTCTTTTTAATTTGAACAATTTTAATTGTCGATATCGAATGAATTTTCATCTTATCCCTGGTTTATTGAGCTCTCGAAGTTTTTGACGTTTTTTGCGATGCCGGAGTGTCGTAGATACATGTAGATATTATAATTATCTGATAAACGCCCGCGCGCGATATTTGAAACGAAAGGTAAATTTTACTGACTCTCAACCTTTCTATCTCTGCTTCTCTCTCCCCCTGTGCTCTCTGGAGAAAAAGAGAAGAAAATCGAGGTGGAACATTCACTTTCCCATTCGAGCAGTTATATACGATATGTACGCGGTCACGAAACCGGGTCATTGTGTATCTCGGTCTTAACGGAGAAAGTGAGAGTACACGAAGCGAATTATCCATGCTATGATCGAAAGGATGAAAAATGAATACATTCGTACGTATTATAAACGTGTATGGTGAATCAGCAGCTGCGGGATTGATTCCGTTGTAAAATAAAACCGAATAAACGATGTGCAGACTGCGTTTGTGTTCTGGTAATAATCGACCGGACATTTATCGTCCTTAATCTTTTTTTTCGACTCCGGAAACCGCACAGAGAATATCACGTCGATCGGGTACAGCTCCGTTTTGATATATTCTGTATTATTCTCACTCACGATTAACCTCGTCGTTGACTTCTATACAAAGTTTCTAATTCCAGATTTCTAATCGACGTAACTGCGACTTTCAATTTGAGAAGCATTGATCCCAATATGGGAAGATCTTGTCGTTGATAATGGCGTTGATAATCGATGTAATGTGCCTATAAGAGTTCGAACGAGAGTAAAATATAAATAAACGAGAAAAAGAAAGCCTGCTCGTGATTAATTTGAAGGGATCGTGAGGTCCGAGAGCTCTCGGAGATTCGCAAGAAATGACAAAATATGTGTCATTTGGAGAGACAACGCTATCAAAAAATGTCTTCGAAACAACGATTAAAACAAGGACGACAAATATTTGCTTGGACGAGGACATACGATAGGCGTGGGTGGGTGACCTATTTACCCACTTATAACTTATTCATCATTGTCCCGGAATAGAAAAGCCTTCTCTTTCGTCTGATGTTTCGTCCCAGCAGCCTTACTTTCCTTCTTACTTTCCTGCGAGAATGCCTCGTGATAAATAAATCGGAATGGCAATGCATTGGTCATCCCGATGAAGCAGAATCAATGGAAGAAAACTTCGGCACTAGTTTCGACCTTTTCGCCAAAACATGTTCGCAGGAAATTCAACGGAATTCGAAAAAAATGGCGAAATCTCCTGAACTACGCTCGTGGCAAATGGACATTTTCTTTTTTCATATCCATGCGTGAATATCGTGTTGCAACGTTCGGAATACATAAAAAATGGATGTGAAACATCGTTAGGTTAATATTAGATGGCCATGAGTAGCCCTATGCAAGAATTAAAATACTTGCGCCATATTAGCTCTCGTAACCCTGTCGTAAACGTGTCCAAGTAATCTACTATTGAGGTCACGTTCTACTTCTCACATCGCCCTAAAAAGTGGCCCATCGAGCATCACGAACTGACCCTGAAAGCGAGCGTGGGTTCTCTCGCTGTTTGCTCGCGTTGTTGTTAGATGAATCCTCGGAGAAATTCAACTCATTACGAGATTATTTCGAAGAGCATGCGGCTAACTGATTATGTCAATTCTCCAACAGATTTGTGGAGCTATAATTTTTTCATTATTTATTCAGTTAATCAAAAAAAGTAAGAAACAAAAAAAACTAGTTTTCGGAGCCACGGAGTCAAGAAAAAATGTTCAGAGCTAGTGAACGGTTTGTTCATGTTTCTTGGAGCTGAAACTTGGAGCCCGACGATTCGGCCAAACCTTTCAACGTACGTGGGTAAATGCGAGAAAAATGCATAAGCTAGAAGAAAAACGAGCGTGTCTCTCGCGTGCCTCCATAATACGTGGACAGCACGCGCTGCCATCCGCATCAAGGTTGACCGTCTTTTACGGTTCGTTTATTCGTTTACGATTATGGTCGTGACGTTACGATTTCGATAGGGAAAACAAACGATTACGTTGCACTCGCCGCTAACCGTTTCTCTCTTTATTTTTCTTCAATTACCGAATGATGCACTTTACATTTTATTGCATGCCGGTCCTTCGCCTACCAGAGGGGAATGGCACTTTGGTGTGTAAAAATAGTGAAGGTAAGTGCGCCGCGCGTGCCCAAGCAATCGAGCAAACTTCCCTCCCAGGTAAAATTACGTTTTCTATGCCGCAGCGAGTCAATCTTCGTAAAAAAACGTGCAAACGCTGCGAAAACTTGAAAATACCGGAAATACAGGAAAACTAATGAATGGAAAAAAATAGAAACGACTGGAGCCTTGAATGAAATTCCGCACACAACGCATGCGGGCAAAAAACAGTTAAGCGTATTAAATTCGCATGCGGATAGGTCGGGAATGCGCGCAGCTTGTGCTCACAGAACGTTCGCAAGTATAGCGATGTACGAAGGATCGAAAACGAGAGAGAAATTTGAAGTCATTAAGAGCCTTTCGATAAGCCTTAAGAGCCTTTCATAAAACTTGCTCGATTTCTCTTACGTGTCTATCATTTCGCGAAGTAGGAATAAAGGTTTCTATCATCTATACCGGATGACGGAACCCTCTACAGTAATCAACGGTAATTCCCATAACAGGGCAAATATATCGTCACTTCCTCAATCCCTCCAAGTGCCATTGGTGCACGGAGAGAAATGGGGATGTTGTAACAGCAAAAGGTCCTTTGCTAATCGTCTTTTAGTTACAACAGCAAAGCCTTAAGCACCCCCGTAGCATAATTTTCCTTATAGTAGCAAAACAATATTTGCTACAAGACCGAAAAATGTAAATCGACGACAGATTTTTCGGAGTAGCAAATGCCGTGCCGCTGGAGCAAAATTTTTTTGCTACGGTGACAAGTGAATTTGGCTACGCGAGCAGACACGCGGATAGCCGGTCAGCTAACGTAGCATTAATGTTTTTATGCTGTTCCTGCAA
>JAPYYS010001111.1:0-113965 GCA_030522525.1 Campopleginae sp. 14b
TTTTTTTTTTTTTTTTTTTTTTTTTTTTTTTTTCAAGTGGAACGAATGTATCAAACGTAGGCTTTTGGTTTCTGCTCGCGAACTTACATGTGTACAATGGCAATGAAAAACAAATTTCACCGAATCTCCTGATTCGCCGCTTGCAGAGTCGTATAAAAATCAGTGCATCGAGAATTGAGCGTTATACGAAGGGAATCGGGGACAACATCACCTGTAAATTGTCCAATACAAAGTCCATCCATACAGGCATGCACACACACACACACACATAAAAAAGAGTAAAAATGAATATGTGAGTGAAAGCTCTGGTTCTTGAGCGTTATCTAGTCCGCACAGTGGAATTTTCATTCGTTCGTCTCTCCCCCGCCCCGTTGAATTGGACGAGATGAACTGGAAAAAAAAATCCTCTACCAGCCCGGCAATAATCGTGATCTCGTTCACAGGTGCGCATACTATCGTTTAAAATTGGAAAAAAATCGTGAAACGGTGTATAACGAGAAAAAAAGATGAAATAACTCGAAACGATACGATAATGCGGTTTTTTGATCGTTTGGAAAAAAAAAAAACGAACATAAACGTCGATAACAAAATACATGTTGTAACAATTAATAATTTTCACAAAATTGTCGATTGTATTGCTCGAGTGCGTACTGGATAAAACGATAATAACCAAAGTTTATTACGAACAGTGAAAACTGCTCTTTCTCACTCGAACATTATTTTCATGCGGAAATCAACGTAAGTTGAACGTTCACCCAACCAAGTATAAGCCCTGTACGTCCACGCGAATAAAAAATAATATTTAAAAGACAAAAAAAATGATGCTCGTCATTTTATCATGCTCCGGGATCCATGGGAATCATATAAAAGTAGATAACGAATGACAAACGGTAGAACATTGATAATTATCATTATCGAGAGACGTTATCGAGAACGCGGTTGAGTTACGAATTGTTTTGTAGACTGGATTAATAATTGTTGTAATAGAGTTAATCAGAGGGGTGTGCTCGGCCACGGGGTGAGGAATGTCCGCACGTGGTTTACGTAGAAATTTGCGAAAACACTTTCGGGGAGAGGGATATAAGAGCTATATGTGTGTTATCGTCAGAGATACGGAGTTTGCGGACGCATTCCTCGCGTGCTTTGCATTATAATATGAGCTCCGCTACATACCCTCGGATATACACAATATTATACATATATGTATACGTGCTGAAACGAATTTGTACGATAGTTTGCATTGTACGTTCGAGAGATATGCCGAGTCTCTGTCGTACAAATAATACTACAACATTATGGCACTTGTTAACTCAAGAACCGAGCTATTTCGAAGGGTTCATTTGAGACGACTCTCCATGCTGGTATACAACAAGAAAACGGAGATTATAGTTTGGATCTATGTGCCACGAACTAATCCGATGAATAAATGGATCATTTTGCAAAAAGGTTTGTGGATTTGTAGCGGCGCTTTCGTCTCTGTAGAGTTTCGATAAACAAAAGAGAAAATGACGATTCTCAAGTTAAGGTAGGCATGGGGTCGCTTATAAATGTTGAAGGATACATATCCTTCTAAACGAGGAGGATATGCGAACGAGAAGCGTTGGCAAAGGAAATTAACCCGCTCACTGTTACGATGGGGGGCGATTTGGCGATTTTTTCGCTTGCACTAGACTCTCTCGCTACGCCTTTCCATGTACTCTGGCTATTTAAACTCTCACTCTCTCCCTCAAGCCGTTTTATTTTCCTTTCTCATTCCTGTGTATCTATATTTTCTTGCACTCACATCCCGTGGGAGAAACTTTTCATCCGACGGTTTTAGCCCCTTTCCAACTTCCACCTCCATTGCTGCTCGATCACGAATCTCTTCTGGCGTGCACGCGGGAAAACCCCAAACCGAGAGCACAGATCCCTTTTTCACCCTATTTCCCTCTCCGCCCTTGGCGATCTCGGCGTTTCGTGGCTCGCTCGTTCACCAGGACTCGTTCGCTCTGCCGCATCGGCCGTTACCACTGCTACCCCTTCCCCACCTCATCCTGTTCTCTCGCTTTCTTCCTCGCTCTCTCTCTCTCTCTCTCTCTCTCTCCTCCGAACCTACCGTCGCAATCGCTCTTGCGAGTACAGCATTTTTCTACAAAACCATCTCACTCTCAACCACCAACCCCCTCTTGGGACATTGGACTTTTGGGGATCGAGAGCAAGGGTTGACCGATACGTGGCAAAGAGTACGAGGAAAAGAGAGACCAAAGAAAAAACGAGGAAGAGGTCAGCACGAGCTCTGCTCGACTCACTCACCTCGAAAGCTGATTCAGCGAGATTCCCATTTTCTCATTCCTCTCCTCCGCTCCCTCCCTCTCTCTCTCTCTCTCTCTCTCTCTCTCTCTCTCTCTCTCGCAACTCCACCCACCTTCTTGTCCCCTTCACCTTTTTATCCTTCCTACCTCCCTCTTTTCCTGCTTCATGCCAAAAGCTGATGAGACTAACGCATCATCATGTCTGCTGTTGCCATCAAACCATCTGGTACATCTCACTTTGCCCTCTGGCGCATCAACTACGAAATGTATATTTGCCCTTGTTGTATAATTTCAGCCAGCGTGTCAATCAATCTAATAAATTAAACGAACAATAAATTCAAACGCCAAGAAATACCAGAAGCAGGTCCGCCAATGTTGCCGGATCTTTTTACTCGAAATAGCAAAAATAAGTTTTATTTAATTAACGTTGTCTGCGATGGTTGCCGCACGCTGACCTGACCTAATCTCTAATTTATGATTCTTGGGCTCGTGGCCTAGTCGACATAAGCTTAGGACGTTGCAACACTTCCAGAGAGTCTCGCCATTTTATTACATCATCGCATGTATATGAATGTGTCAACACATATACTCACAAAATGCATACATGGGCATTCTAGATTTTCAATGAGTTATGAGTGGGCGTGCGTAAACCGCGTTATCGTCCAACATAATTAAAGCGTCGCTTTACTAAAGAGTGAATCATAATAAATCAGGGCTAGGCTCTCAACGTCAACGTATACGAAAGGCATTGTGACCACGGGCTTCCCCAACTCACTAAGTACACGTCAAATAACTTTCACCTTAAGAGAGAACACAGAGCGGCCAGCCTCTGTGAAAGAACGAGAAAGACTGAGGAAAGTTATGGGCAAGCCTAGTCACATGCTTCAGCTTAGTATCAAACTCCATAATTACGTTATCATTCGTGTAACGCATTCTTCTAACGAATTGTAATTTGCCAGCGATAAGAAGAAATTACCGAGCACGATAAGACGATGCATGCGAAAGATTTATTCACGATTATGTCCGCTCTGTATACTATACGGAATCATAAGAGTGGATTAATCATTTTCCTCGTACGCTTTTCAACCTTAGCCATTCTTATATTGTTTCGTTCAACTATCTTGATTTCCTATCAGCATTCGCCGCATGAGCTCGCCACCCGTAAATCAAAGAAAAGAGAAGTGATAAAAAATGCAAAATTTATAAATTCATTTTTATTATTTTGGGTTCTTTTGAAAAGGCTCGTCTTTTGCTTTGAATAGAAAAGTCGTTTCAGGTCAAAGTTAAAGTTTATACGGCGTCGTGCTATTTTGTAACGTAAGAAGAAGAGTGTTTTGAAGGTTGTAGAAAAAAAAGTTTTTCATATCTTATATGTAAAAGTATTAAGTAGCCCTTAAAGAAGGTCCATGCCAATCGGATGAGAGAGAGGATTATCCGAATATGCCGCGGTAGCCGAATTCTGCGGTCCGTGAAATTTTGAGGCAAAGCGAAAGCAAGAGGGAGAAATCCGATGAGGATCTGTGGTTTCGCTTGTGAGTGCTAGCCCTTCGCTTATGCCCCTAGGCCTGTGACGTCGTATTCACAGCTTCGTGAATATGTACGTATGTGTACACATATAATATATATTTCGTACGGGTATAGAAAGAAAAAGCATCTCGGATGGCCGTCGCGGTGCGGTGGCTGAAAACACTTGGTATAGGATGATTGGTAACCTGAGGCGTCACCCATAACCCAAACCCTGTATGTAAAGGGTGTCCCGAAAAAAGTTGCTATAAAGTCGATTTCCTGCTCGAAAAAATCGAGAAACTTTGAAAAAGCCGCACGAGCTCTTGACAATTTTTATTCATCGTAGCGAGATCGCAATGAAATGAAAATTTATTCGACATAAAAATTTGGAATCAATTTCTATGTGTCGTAAAATTTCGTGATGAATTTTGCGACACCCCAGATTCATAAATACACTTGGAGAACCGCATCATGAAGAGAGAGAGAGAGAGAGAGAGAGAGAGCAGGTCCAACCATGACGCGGGATTCACGACGAGAGATGAAACCCTATCCTTTCGCAAGAAGCACTCTTAGGAGACGCCGCGCTGTTACTCTCTTTTCCCATCTTACACATCCACTCGTTGCTCTCTTCGCGATATCTTATCGCGACGAAACGAAGGTGAACAGTCAAGGGACCAGACGACGACGCGATAGTCGCGAGAGGATAAACTCTATCTTGTACGACATCGTGATATTTTTCACAGATATTTCCACGTAAAAGCGCGAGAGTGAGTTTGCAGAATAAAGAAAAATATTTCCAATGTCCACGACGCCCAAAGTTCCATACGTGAGTCTCGCGGCTGAATCGTGGTACGAATAAGATATTTTTCAAAGCTTTCCTCTCCCGTCAACAAATAACTCACCGCATTTTAATTTTCTCGTCCCAATTCCGTCTATGAAGCACAAATTTTTGTCGCCCGATTAATTAATTGATTGGCTGCTCCACAAAGCTATTTTCATGTCAGCGAAAATCAGTTATTCCCAAAAGTGGAACGGCAATTTCAGCAAACTTGGAAAGTAATAACAGCGGCTAGAACTTAATGACGATATTTATTTTGAAAAAAAAAAGCAATGGCAGCCTCGAGGACCCGAGAGTCGGGAGAAAAAAAACGAAGAACAAGCGAGACAGAGTCACTCCCACGACGACGAAATCATCGATGTGACGACGGAAGGGAATGCACTGCCCCTCCCAGTGCATACGAGTGGATGATAGACGAGCCTGCTAACTACATAGACATCCCGCATAAACTCTACACGGCCGCTCGCAGCAAATATTACGAATATATATATATATATATGTATATAGAGAAGATTTTCGGTACGCACACAGAGACTCACACCGTTCAGCATATAAATACATATCTAACGATATATAAGGAAGCTTTTCATATACAAAAATACCAATGATATGCGCATGTTGAATTGACGATGCATGCACACGGTTTTCCTAAGGGTGGGTACGATGCACGCTCGGTGCAGCTAGAACGCCCTCTATGTGCATGTGCATAGCGCACCAAGAGTTCACTCCCCTCGTCGGCCACCACACACATTTGTACTTACACTCGTATTAATGTGTATGCGTGTGTACGTTTATGCATACATGTGCATATGGATGTGTATAAAAATGGCTCGATGGAAGCCACGAGCCTCGGCACTTGATGTCGTCCGCCTACGCGTCGGGGAACCCTCCCGACACCAGTGGATGTCAATGACTCGCGATGACTTTCCGTATGCAACCTAACCCCCCCCCCCGTTTTGTACTTCCTCACTCTGTTCTACCGGTTTTCTGTCTATCGTACTTATGCTTCACTCTCTCACTCACACACACACTCTCTCTCTCTCTCTCTCTCTCTCTCTCGCTCTTTCTCTCTTGGCTTCCCGGATCCGACGAGACGTCGACGTCGACGGAGACGACACGGCCTGAGGGTGAAAAATCGATGCTGCTACTGCTGCAGCAGCAGCACCACCAATTCAACGCGCTTTTGGCCCAGCGTTGACGACGACGCGATCACTACCAAACTCCCCAAAACTTTAACTTCTCTCACTAAGATTCTCTCGTCACCGTACGCCAAGAAGGATTACTAAGATTACTAATGTTTTATTTTGATACCAAAGTCCAATCGCGACACGTGGCAGGTCCACGCAAATCATAGGATCTCAACGCGACAAAGAATATTCCAACTTTTGGTAAACGAACTGCCAAATACGAAAAAGGTTGTCGATTGAAAAGTTTGTAAATCATTTACTCTAAGCGTTTCAAATTTCTTTTAAGAATGAATTTTGTAAAAAAATGTCAGATTGTTGTTGTTGTTTGTTTTTTTTTTTTTAAATTTTATTTCGATATAATTACGGTGTTGTTATTTTTATCGCTTAATTATCCCGATCATTGAATTGCTCAAACGTTCCCTGTGGTAGGCGCTATATTATGAGCGATTGAAATGTGAAAAATTCCCTCGGGTTGACCACCACCTTCGCGCCATCTTTTACAAAGTCTAGTTCCGGCGTCTACGCTTTCTCAACATTCTCGTCAACCCTCTCCGCCTGCATACACACCCCAAACTCGAGGGAAAAAAGTGCATTATCCAGGCACCCTGCACTCACGGTATACGGACGAAATTCTTGGAGGAAATATCACGAGCGAAAGTATTTTACCCAGAAGATATTAGAAACATATGGCGACTCACCAAAAGCGGAGAAGGAATATTTTGGAGAAAAATATTTTCGGATAACCGAATTGTCGCAATTATTTGTTTACTCACCTGAAACATAAACAATAAATCAACAATTAATTTGAGAATTTTCTGGCGTCAAAAGGCTTATCGTTCGATACAAAAAAAAATAGAAATGAGAGTCTCCTGCAAAAGTTCGATATCGAAAGGATTAAAAAGTTTAGTAATTAAATGAGGGTGATTATACAATTGTTACAGTATTTTCAATGTTGGGATTCATATACTCGATTTTCTCGATGGCTCGTCGCTACTTCATCGTATCGGAAAGGACCGAGCTCGAGTGTCCGAGAGACTTAAAGATTGAATTACGACGACAAGCGCTTAACTATAATAGGATTGTCGCTGGCAGAAACAGCCGGGGAATTCTCGAGAGAAATAACATCCTCGAAGCTTTATTGAAAGCTACACATTTATTACCAGCTAAATTGAAACATTTTGTATAGCCGTAAAAAAAAAAAAAAAACAAGAAGCCAACGAATCTTAGCAAAATATTGGCTCTCACGAAGCGAGAAATAATTTCTATGGATTCGCAGGTCTCGTCTAATATAACCTGAATATGCAATAATAAGGATGAATCAACATTGAGTGAGAATGCAGAAAGATTCGAGGAGATTTTCTTCATTGTCGGATTACGACTCTTCGCACGTTGTATGAATTTCTTAGGCATCTTGGTAGGTGGTTAGATCCGGGTTTAATTCATGACGCTGAGCAAGGCTACGATAGGAACGGGATCTCATCGTCGAGATATACGTAATACAATGCTAACGTGGCTTTTAATTATCCGGTCCGATTACGGGAACAATTTCTAAACGCCACTATCCCAGTTTCCATTATAGCTTTCTCCCTCTCCCTCTAATCCCCTCTACCTTTAGTCTCTTCGACGACCTTCAACTGTCTCTCTCTCTCTTCTAGCTCTTCTACTTGAATTTCTACTCGGATCGTGCGGTACCATTTAGTTCTGCGAGGACGATTGCAAAGTCCCGGCCATAGAGCCTCGACCACGAGGCTGTTAACAAAGTTTATACATTTCCGTGACTCCTCGACGATTTTCGCCTCGATGCTATATAACCCTGTTTGTAATCCTGTCTCTTCTTCTTCTTCTTCTTCTTCTTCTTCATCTCCCACTACGAACTCTATACTACCTTCAAAATTACTTGGACGCACTAACTACGAACGTTAATTATCAATGAAATCCAATTGTTCGTCGCTCCTTCAAATCTTGCATATTAATTCAATATTTTCATCAACTCGGTGTACTAATATTTTTTGGTCTTAACGGACCGATTCAACTTGAAAACTTTCCCAGGCGGCGGTCCGTGTCCCTTCGGTACATCCAACGGAGTTACACCGTTTTTATTATAATTGCAGGATTGTGGCAAGAATGAGAAATAAAATGAATGCGGGAAGTGAGAAAAAAAAAAAAAAAAAACGATAATCGCATCTCGTTGCTCTAGCGGGAAAAAGTAATTATGTTGAAATGAAGATTTTATGATTTGATTTTTCGTAAAGTTGTGAGGTTCGGAATATTCGTCTCAAAGGGGACGAAAGATCAAAGGACCATCATAGGGAAATGCAAGAGGTACGAGATTCCGATGGTAATCCATTTCTCATGGCAGAACACCTGGGTTGACAGGCATTCACACCGATCGCTCTATTGCTCCTTCTCACGTATGAAGGCCTTCGATATAATGAACGACATTCACCGCAACAAACGGGGCCCGGTGTCTGACGCACAGCTATTACGGAATATTGAAAGCTGCACCCATTACAATCCACCCCCGAATCGCTAACAGTCCCGTCAACCTCGGGTTGCCATGAATACGCGAGGGTTGATTGTAATTTTGCCGTTGGAAAATTCATTATTACATTGTCACGAAAGAATTCGTACCTTATTCCCGTTAGCCTAAGCCCGCTTTTCGTCCCCTTCTTCTCATCTATGATCGAGCGTTAACCATGTACCATCAAATTTTCATTACGCCTTCTCGTAAAACTCTACAAAGAACATGTTACCATAGGGTTGAGTTTCGCAGCCTCGTATTACCTTGCCGAGTTATTAATATCGTCATACAAGCCTTTATTAATAGTTTTCTCATCAACTACAGAGCTCTTTCTTTTACTCTTTGAGAGAAATTTCAAAAAATTCGACGCTTCGTTAGTTTCACAGAATTCCGATTCTAAACGTTGATGACAAAGTCTCTCGTTAACGAGCATGTATTTGTTTCCATAGGAATTTGGTAAAATCACGCATTTTCCAAAGCGTTTCCACGTATTGAAAACTTTTTTATTCCAATAACTCTCGGAGTCTTGGTTCGAGAGTATATTTATAGATGGAGAAAAGTCGACCCATTACTTCCTACGAAATAGCGTAACTAATTGCATAACTCTTAAAATCTTCATCCGAGAGCGTTTTACTGCCAACTCGGCTATCAAAGATGCGTTAAGCTCTCACGATTCTCTCCTTTCTCCTCTTTTCTGCAACCTTTCTCACAAATCTTTCTGCACAGTAACCTTATTCCTCCTCGAACGATCTCGATAAATTTGAATCCGTAAAACTTGAGCTATCGTTATGAGTGAAAAAAAAAAAATCAGTCCCACAGGAGCCCGAGATTGTCTAACAAAATCACGAAACTGTATGTACCGGTGACAGAAAAAATAGCATGCTCTGTTTTTCTGTTATCATTTTTCTGCTTTGTCGAGTGATAACAGTGAAAAGCGATCAACGAACAAATTAAACGTCACGTGAGGTTAAAAAATGTTTACGAATGTGGAAGGGCGCGATGAGTTATATATGAGGAATTTCGTGTAAATTTATTGTTGCCAAAACTTTGAGAATTGGTACGAATTTTGAGCAACGACAAGATTAGAAATTTCTATAAAAATTACGTGGCCAACCAGACCACTTGCATATTTGATACAATAAAAGGAAAAAACAATGAATCGGTATCGATCCGATGAAGATTTAAAAATCCAAATTTCACGTAAAATTACTCATACAAGTAAATATATGCTTTTATGGTTTTGCACGTACGACTGAGCCGTGAAAAAGGATTGAAATTCTCACCAGTCCGACGTGCACATACAGCCGGATTTTCTTCTTTGGCATTTTTTTTTTAATTATTTTTGCGACGCATCGGACTATCCCCTTGACCATCAAATTAATCCTGAGCAACAGATATACCTCCGGACACAGACCGCACTGAAACGTCCAGTGGGAGTATTGTGTAATCGAGTTATCGAACTTTCTATCCCGTGCAACGGTTTTGATCCACTCTCCCGTATTTACGATCATTGGCTTTTACTCTGATATCTTATTTTCCCCCCATTTACCACGCGTTCAATCAAATTCAACGGAACTCATTTGACCCAACAATTATTTTGATATTTCTTCTGGAAAAACATTGGATCCGCTGATTTTCATTATTGTCAGTTTCGTTAAATCTGAATCGACGCTAAAACGGTACGAGGGACGAAGTGTCAGGGATGAAATTCCGTCATCTTTCAATTTTCCGTGCAGCACAAATTTAAAAAAAGCTCCTCGATCGAGCTATTTTTGAGGTTATACCTGCATTGCGTTTTTTTCCATCTTTCCATGTCCTCATTGAGTCGAAACGCTTTTTAAGGAAGAGTGACAGTCGTAAGAATATCAACCATTTTTGAACGTCATATCCGAGGGTAACGGGCCACTAATTAAGTGAACGTGCTGACTTTCTCGGAGGAAAAATGATGAAAAACAAAAATAGAGCTGGAATTTTGGGAGGAAAATGCTCGATACGAAAAAAGATTGACAGCAAACATTTCGATCCTGTAGAAACTGTATACGGATATTGTAGACGATATAACACGAGCAGGAATGAGAAAACGAGTCAAAAAATACAACGGTACCTCGAGCTTTTGGCCGCGTTTCTATCTCGCCACGGTTATATAGGCATTTTTTTTCCTCGTTTTTGTTTTGTTTTTTATAGTGTATTCAGTGTACACACATGCAGAAACGCTGTTTCGCGTACGGCCGTATTTTTCTAATTGGACGACGGCTATATCTGGGAATCTATATTAAATTTTTGCCCTTGCCGCGTCCCCCCTCTTTCTGCGTTTCAACTATCGTCCTACATACGCCTTCCCTGGCGAAATGTTATCCATGACTTTGCCCGACCCACCAGCAATTGCATTTTTGTTATTGCTGTTTTCGTTTTTTCATTTTTATTTTTAACTTTTATCCATGACCGGGCTTCACGTTTTATTTACCCGAGATATATGCAAAGGTGCGCGAGTCGAAATGACACGAGGAACAAAAGAAGGTTGCGGGGACGATCACGAATCAGCATAAAGACATATTGAAGCACACGTCAGAATGGCATTTGGTTGCAACGAAAGTTTTTTGCAAATTTGATTTAACCGAACGAATCAACGAATATCGAAAAAACATTTAATTAAAATGCGTAATGGCAACTAGTTATTTTCAGCCAACGGGGCATTCGAACAACTGCAATGCTGCAACTGCAACAGCAAGAGTGGAAATATAACGAATGAAAAACGTACGTGATTATTTTTATACGCTTATTATTTTTCAACATCATCGGGGCTGCTCGACTCAGTCAATTTTGAAACGCTCGTTAAGAGTCAACGTTATTTACGAGAGAGACTATTGATTATTTGGTAGGTTTTTTCTCTAGGATCATGAATTTTTCGTTATGCGCACGAAGGGGAATTTAATGGGGTAGGCGAAATGAAGTTTCGGGCCGGTTATATTCGTGTTGGTCGAATCGTTTTCGTGCGTATATGATACTTATAATATCGGACATAACGTGGATGTAACGGTTGTTCGAGCTCCGCGAAACCGCACGTTCCATGGCAACTCTCTCGCTCTCTGGCCGCTCGCTCCATTCCGTTTTCGCGCGACTTCCATTTACACCGGACAGACACGAAGGAATTCCCGGCATTCTATCCAACGCAGCATCTCTCTCTCTCTCTCTCTCTCTCTCACATGGAACACAAGAGCCGCTCCCGCGCGCTCTAGTAACAATTCGGTAGTGTACCGACGAAACTGGCTCATCGCTTAGCCAACCGTAGCCGGGAGTTCGTGGACTATTATTTGAACGGTTATTGCTATGATAGCGCGTATCTACGACGCCGTGCATCACGCTTCAACTCTACGCTTGTCACTCCCTATCTAACTCTCGATGTATAACACTGCTGTCACGATTACATATGCACACGTACCAGAGCCACATGTACGTTATGGCTATTTACAGATTCATAAATATATGAGGCTCTCTATGCCCGAGTGACCTACTTTGCACGATCAATCTTATTTCTCGATTATAACGATAAACAAAAGAGCAGACAACGATCTCTCGTGTTACCGGAAATCGTCTATAATTCCTTTATTTTTCAGCGTAAAGCAGCGATAAAAAGAAAAATAGAAAATATCATGAACACTTGAAAAGTCGCGGTATGTGGAAGAGATTTTTCGCAGTGGATTCGAACGATATATACAATAACGTCAATGCCATGCATAAATGTTAAGACACATTGTTTCATCGGGTGGTCTCTCTTTCATGCCGCCGTTTCTTCCCGCTTAGCCATCAGTATTTAAAGAAACTTTAAGTGGTTCGGGGAGCATCCGAGAGAGTGGCATTTCAGAGTTATTTTATCATCGCGAGTTTGGAGTCAAAGCAGGTTGTTATGACAACTCGGGCACTCGAATTATGAGTGAAAGGACTACTGGTTGAGAGTAGAGCCTGAAAGTCACTTTCGGGGATCGATATACCCTCGAGAAATTCATAGGTCGTGCTTACACACCCCTCTCAAGCATTAAAAGCCTTTCAAGGGGTTAGGCCCAACGAGAATTCACGAGAATTCACGAGCCTTTCAATAGCGTCAACATCGAGGCACGCGAAGAGACAAAAACGGTAAGAAGCCAAAAGCTCCACACATATATAAACTGAGCTCCATATACACACAGAGGCTTATTTTTTTATTGATTTAGGCGTGTGCGCCTGTGTTTGTGTGTTTATATCGATGGGCCATCACTGGTTGCGAGTGGTTCGTGCTTTTTCTCACAACAATTTACGAAAATGGGCTTGATGGGATAATATGCCAGAAAGGCAAAACGAGACGTTATTATATTCAAGGCTGGTAGCGTACTATATAGGACGTAGAATGTTTGGAATGATCTCAACATTGTTGGCAGTCCTCGGCGCGTTGCTTGTTCGTCGAGGCCAACACCAACCAAGGAGGGTTGTGTATTCGTCATTCCACCACTTCCTGCGGTTCCAACCTCCGGGCAACCTTGTTTTACCAACATTTCCGTCTCCTCCCTTCCTCGCCTCTTTCTCTCTCGTCCTTTTACTACCGAGCCCTCCGGACTGATTAATCGTGTCAAGTGTCAAGTATGTGTCAAGGCACGATAGATTAGGGAGCTTGCTTCAATTCGTATCCTTGTACTGCCCTTTCCTACATCGTATAGCATCATCCCTCTTATTGGGCACTTTCCAGCGACGAGTGTCAAATGAACATTTTTGCAAGGATTCTCACTTTAAACTATTTTTCAACTAATGGAAAAGTGATGTTTGCATATTTACGAATTTCATAATTTTCTTGAATTTTTTTAAGAACGCTGTTTCCTGCCTTGAGACTCGGATTTCTCGGATAAATTTCTCTTTATTTTTCCGAGAAACTTCGAAAGGAGAGGGTAAATAAAAAAAATGAGAAGCTCGTGTGGAGGCTAAAGTGATCCCATTTCGTACAGTTGACCAGGCCATTAGGCTTTTTCGAGGTCTATTTCGTGCGGTAGCATCCTCAGCAAACTATCGTTCTCACAACCCTTCTTCGCTTTCATCCCCTTACGGCTGCTATCGCCTTCCGGAAAGTCTTTGCTCATCCTTCGTCCGAGACTTGACGATTTTCACAAAAATCCAAGTGGCAAGGGGAAAAGATCCGGAGCCCATTACTCTCCATTATTTTCTTCGGCGCTGGACAAAGTGTTACGAATCCGCTGTGTAGTTTGTTCCTGGCTCGAGCAATTAGACGGCGCAGAGGATATTGGGTTTCCATGTGGCGGTGGTAGTGCTCCATAGTGTGCAGTTTGTTGGAGAGGTAAGAGAACGGAATCAACGACGAAATCGAAAAGCTTTTACGCAAGAGCTTTCTTCGCGCGAACCGGTAAATAGTGTAGAAAGAACAAGAGAGAAACAGAGGCGACACACGTAAGAAAACAGAAATTCTGCTAAAGTGTATAAGTTACGAAAATAGTTGACATTCTCGATTGGACCGAGGATCACAGCATTTTTTTCTTCAAGTTCGCCCGACGACAGCTCTTAGTGAAGAAAGGACTCTTTTCCGTGGAGTATCGAATACAAGAGAGGAAAATTAGCTCTCAAGAATGTCATCGTCTTCCTTCCTTTCTTATTCCCTGATTTCCGCAATCCCCTCTTCTCGTTCGTCCCCGAGCACGCATGTCTCTTCTCCAGCTCTCATTTAATTCGAAATTCTCGTCTCGTACGAAAGGAAGCTTCTGCTTTTTCTCTCGTTTCATTTCCCATCTCGTGATTCCCAAACAGGGAGGGAGAGAGAGTGAGAGAGAGAGGAGATGGTGGATATTCGCAAAACGTCGGACATCGAAACGAGAGCATCAAGTCCATGTCGAGCTTTGTCTCCTGGATTCCCTCGGCGTAGCAGCGTTCCTCTCGGGATTTCACTCTTATTCGTTACTTCCTCGTTTAATGCAGCACGTAAGGGAAGAGAGAGGGAGACGATTCTCTTGCACAATGGCACGGCGAGTATCGAGATAACGATCCGATGGCGATCGGCCAGCTCGCAAAATACCCTTGGCTATATTCTCTCGACCCTCGCCTATTACGCTCCCGCTATACACACTATTTTATACATATATTCAAGTATTTTATAGTACCATTGGATTGTATAGAAGAATTTTCTGCTGGCCTAGGCTCTCATCAACTCGGCCAAGCTGCTACCGGTACAATCTTATTCGGATAGCAGAGTAATGGAAGCCCACAATTACAAAAAGACCTTTCGACATGTCAATAAACCACTAACGTATCGACAAGCCAATTCCAATGCATTGCCAGGCCAGGCGAGGCGAATTAATTAAAAGGAAACTCAATGATCGGAACTGGCATAACGAGTAGAGCTATCCTCGCAGACCACAGTACGTAACGTAAATAGTTGCAAATTAAAGTAAGAAAACGATATGGACCGATTTCAAAATTGTATGCTATTTTTTTGACCTCCCAATATATTTATCTTTTTGTGGCTATAAATTTGTCTCAAAATGCCTTGGGTTTCTTTCGTAGAGCAATTTCATTCGCCCTTAGGACTGTAAAAACCATGACTCCAAATAATACGAATCCCAACATTTTTTTATTTAGCCACTTAACATTTACGTCGGTAAGGGTATCTCTGAGCTTATCGGACGATATTTCGCGTCCGATATTCCACTCGGTCAACAGATTGGATTTTTTAAGTCGTTGATGGTTGCCGCAGCGTGTTCTCGCTTTATCTTTGTTGCGCTTTGATCTTCCTTTCTCACTCGGGTGTCCGAGAGGAGGGGGGGGGGGGGGGGGGGGGACGGTTCGCCACGCCTCGGACTCACCCGGTGCGCGCCCCCCCCCTCCCCTAACGCCTGCCAATGTGCCTTTCCTTATTGGCATATCGTGAAATCACCGGCTGTCACACGAATGACCCTTTCAAACGTTAACTCGCGAGATTGCGGCTCTTTGAACCTACAGCAAATTTTATTGCAGCATCCCCCTACTTCGTATCTCTTTTTTGCCCTCCCCCCTCTTCTCTCTCTCTCTCTCCCTCGTCCTCGAAAGTATTGGCAACTAACGCGCACATGTACCGCGAATGAGTTGGATGAATCCTCGCTCTCTATCTCTCTCTCTCTCTCTCTCTCTAAAACTCAATCTTTGCCTCTTTGCCTCTTGTTCTATTCTCTCCACTTTTCCCTCTCTTTAACATCGAGACAGCTGGTCGTACGCCGGAGGTAAATTTTTGCAATCTACAAAGAAGGGACGAAGAGAAGCAGTGTGGGGTTTGATAAGTAACTGAGAGTATAAGCACAAAGTACGGGACAGGTTACACGGGTTACCCTTCTCTCTACACAACCTCATCCATTCCGTCCTTCCTCTCGCTTCTCTCTTCCCCTCTTTCATGGATCGCTGAATAAAATCTATCGTGAATGGGTGAAAGATCGAATCTCGATCCTGGAGAATCGATAAGACTTCCAACGACCTGAGAGACTATCTTCTATTCTCGCTCTCTCGCACTCTGGCACACTTTACTCAAGACTTTAGTATATCTTGTATCGAATCCGTACACACTGATGTATCCAAGAAGCCTTCAATTATCGAACCTCCATGTCGAAACTTGACGTGTGAATATCGTGGTATACCGATCGTTAATTCATCAAGTATTTATCCCCATTGAACGTTGCACGTGGCTTTTATGCAACCAGAAAACTATGTAGGAATTTGTATACTTTTTCAAAATCTCGATTCTCGCATTACTTTATTCGTGTATTTTTGTATAAAAAAAAAAAAAAATTCAATATTTTATTCATATTTATAGGTTTTTTGTTGCTTAAACAAAAGTATTTATTGTGCGACGTTGATTACACACGTCGCACTGCGAACTCGATGATGTCTGGCTGACTGCATTGAATTCAGATATCGCATATTGTTAGCCTGTCCTACCGGATCTGTCTCTGCTATAGCCATACCTTGATTTCCCAAGCATATCATTCGACCCCGGAGTACACGAGGATCAGCTCGAAAAATATCCATATCGCGATGCGACGAACGAGAATCGCATCCGGGAGATCTCGAATATGGAACTCTATCGGATATATTCGGAAGCGTGAAAATAACCGGGGAAAGGTGGTTCGAGCGTGCTTCGAATATAATACTCACACATATGCACATCTATATACGGACGCTATGTACTATTTGCCTGGACACTGGTAACCTCTCGATGTATAGGCTAATCCAAGGGTCTCATTCGTTTTTTTTATTTCATCTATTCACCAAATGGACGCGAGGAGATAACGAAATGATTGAAAAAATCACGCGAGAACGAAATATTATTACGATTATTTGGGAAAAATTGTGAAAAAGGTAAAAACACATATCCTTTCGTAGCTCTCGAATAAATAATTTGTCATTTATTGCGTGATAATTCTCTTGCGTATTATTTCTCCTCGAAGGAAAAAAAAAAAAAAAAAAAAAAACAGTTCCGAGCCCAAGAGATAATTGGTCCCACATGGAAGGTGTAAATTTACCATCTGTTTTCGATTCGCACCAAAATCTCTACGGATGTAAATTTATCTCTATATGTACGAGTGTATATTCGTTAACCGATCACTCGCTCATGCGTTCTCCGTTTCGCCCTCATGCGTGTACTCTCATCGAGCACTCTCGGTACAACGTTCAATTATGCTGATCGTGCAGACGTGAAAATGATGTGGTGCGCCGGTGAGAAAGAAAGTCAGAAAGCGAGATGGTGAGTGAGCGAAGAACCAGTTTCCAAATGCCACGACGAAACCCATCGGTTCGTTTCGTCGAGACTCGTACTCGTGCGATCGAAATAAAAATGAAAAACAGAGAAAAAAAGCACCGAACCAAACGAACGAGAAAAAATCTGCGATTCTCCGCAGACACCGGATGCATCCTTTCGTCGTTTCAATCATGATAAACTGGATAAATATCAATAAAAGCCAAATTATTCGAGATCTATAGAAGCAACCGAACCATTGAAGGAGAGAGGGGAACAACGCGTGGCTAACAATCTGGCTCACCGTTTAACATTACTCGCAATTGGGCTATCGATAACAAAGATTTATAGAGGTTCCTGCAGTATTCTCGCATCAATCCTCTCGTTTTGTATGCATTCCTCGCATAAATACCAGCTTCACATTGAGCAAATTTTTCTTCATCCCTCTGTCACTCTCTCCCTCTCTCTTCATTTCAATGAGAAAGCTTCGGAGCTTCCGGAGCGGTGATTAGCACGTTGACGTAAACGTAAGTTCGATGATCGAATTAGACTCGAGGGGAGCAATTTTTTCCTCTTCCGAAAACAAAAATTTTCAGATGAATTATGAAAAAACAATTTGTATGTCTTTGCATTGAGTCTTCGCGCGATATTTCATCGCGTATCAATTGCAAGGTAAACATCTGTGGTTCTCCTGGGCATGCCGTGACCATCGAGCCACTTCCTTGACATTGACGGTTCTCGTTATCCTCTCACCAATTATCGTCAGTCATGGAAGGATTCTCCCCGAAACTATATAGAATTTTTTCGCACCTCTGGCACCACCTCTGGTCGAGTTTTATTTTTCATTTTTTATCAACACATGTTTCGTGGACTGAGGGATTGCACCTGGTGCACTGTTATAAGCTCAATACGCACATACGTTTCCATTATATTTAACGAGAAATAAATAAAACGAATAAGTAAAATAAATGAAAATCTGTTGGAAAGAACAATTTGTCTATTGAGACGGCAGGATCATTAATAGGGAAACGTGGTTGGGATGTAAAAGTGTCTAATTGATTGAACAACAAAAAGGTAAGTTTGATGGATCGAAATGGAAAAGGCTGAAGGAATAAGGAGCGAATGAAGAGGGGCTCGTGAAAGAGTGAAAGCTTGTCAAGGCTTGTAATATTTCGTAATATTGATCGGGTGGTATGTAATATATTGGAGGCTGAATAAAATGGAGAGTATATAATAAGATCGTAAAAGGAATGAATTGAAGTGGAGAAGACTGGCACGAGTTAAATCGCACTACCCTTAATCGACGTCGCAAGGCTTTTTTTTTCTCGCGTTCTTTTTCTTCATACTTTCTTAGGTTTCTTTAGAGGCAGTTATATATAGACGAGCATAATCGTATCGCGTGTTCTCATTAATCAAACGAAACGACGTGAATGCATTTTGAGTGAAAGACCGCGAGAGTTGGCGTTTCGCTGACGAGCACAAAAGGCCCGCGCGTTCTGTTTCCTCTCTCTCTCTCTCTCTCTCTCTCTCCCTCTTGTTCGGCCTCTTGTCCCTTCGTTCAAACGAGAAAGACAGCAAGCATGAGCGAGCGAAATGTTGAAACAACCCCTTCACGTTCGGTGTAGGAACTAATCGTAAAATGGCGATCGGTTAAATAAGGGTTAGTTTCCAAGTGACTCGTGGCCAAAGTGAATAAACCGGTATACATTGAAAATTTGTAATAATTCAACGTTCTGGGCCCTATTGATTCGCTAAATTATTATTACGATGCCTGTTTTTTTTTTTCTCAAAATTATTCACTCATACGCTCATTGACATTACAATGATATTGATCGATATACAACAAGTACACTCGATCAAAAATGCCTATATTTATCAATCATTAGCTCGGATCTGGCATTCAAAGCGTTACTCCTAAATATGAATATCTATAGGAGGAGAATACTTTGAATGAATATTTCAAAGGCTTGACTTTGATTTACGTCATAACGAACGGAGCTATTGAATTTTAGAATATAATTATTCCCGTATAAGCTAATACGTTTTACATATGTATTAGGCTGTGTGCATATAATACGTATGTTTCCCTCTAATATATAACAACTAGACCCAATATGTAGCCCGAGTATGGGGTGATGAGGACGGTCGTTCGTGTGCGGAATTGCGCCGAATGTCGATTACACATATTTCCGGTCCGTTGATGCGATTGATATACATGTATGACATCGAGTGTTTGCCAAGCCTTGGCAAACCTTCTACTGGTACAATATCTTTCTATATATATATACATATTTATATACAGTCATTTTCGTGCATATGTGTAGTTTTTGCTAATGATGTTCCAGAGTGTGAAAGGAAAAAAAATAATTTGGCTCTCGGCCTAGCGCACCGAGTGCTCTGTGTATATGTGCAATCAGTGCAATCCTATAAATTTGTCTGTTCGGAAAAAGGAGGCCATAGGAAAACAAAAAATTCAACCCCCTCCAAGGCCATTCGCGGCAATTTTTTCATTGCTCGTGAAGAAGAAACTCGTTAATTCATTTTTTTTCTTCTTTTTATTATAAAATAGTCGCAAGTACGAATAGAACTATTTGCCAGAAAAATAATGTCATCCGTCTACCATTTGGTAGATTTTTTTGCCGGAGTCATGGGGTAGTGATTTTAGCATTTTTTTGGGCCATTTTTTTCGAGTGGTCACCGGGCGGCGGCGAGGGTTGTATCCACCGCACAGCCATCTATCACTCGCCTTTCGTCAACCGGTTTGCACGTACGTTTCATATACACGTTTTAATATTACTTTTCTACGCGTGTTGTGGCCCAAGGCTTTTCTCTCAGTGTGAAAAGCTTGTCAATATCTATAACTATAAATAATATATATGTATGTCGCGTGCGAACTCAAACATTTTGCACCGAAGCTTGTATATATATTTGGATAAACGTTTTTATCAGTTGTCGAGGAGGGAGGATATCAATCAGTGAAAACGTCAGCGAAAGTCGGTCGTCGATTTCCATCTCCGTTAAATTTTGCCGTTCCAACGACTCTCTGTGTACAAATCGCGATGGAATAATAAATATAAAAAGGCTTAGGCAGTGCGGCGTCACCAAAAAAAATTCCAATCTTGCGCTGGAGCAACTTAATTTTCGAAAAGGGGCCATTTGTGTCTTATTTAGGCTGTTTTAATATGGGCTTATAAGCTTAATGAAGGGGAGATATCAAAGCATACGTATCGGCTCTAGAAGAACGATCGAGGCGAAATGTTAAATCGAAGTAATTTGACATCTCTGCGGAGCGATTGGTTGATTAGTCGCGGCAATCGATAAACGCTGACGATTTCTAGATGGCAGGGCTCGGTGGTCGCGGTGAGAGCTCGCGTATGGCTGACATTGCTAACATTTTAGTGCCGGTGAGTAGTCCTGACTCTGGATTGCCGCAGCAAACGCGACCAACCACCGGGAGCACGCACCAAGTAAGGCAATAAAGGCGACGTTGTAAATCAATTTGGTTTCCGGGAAGTGCAGGCTAGAGACGCGTCCACCAACAACCCCACCACCCAGCACCACCAACAGCGACACACATTTACATTCAATGTGTCGGTCCAACACGTACTACACACATAAAGCACACAAAGCTCCAACAGCCTGAAATACTCACGAGACTCTCTCGCCGTCTCTCCCTCTCTCTCTCTCTCGGCCGTCCGATCTACCATGGAAATTAAACCACGCCCCCGTGGAATTCCAATTGAACTCCAGTAATTATTCGAGTAAAACATCCTTTACAGAGGCGCAAAGCTCTCCTTTTACGCATTTTCAACCTCCCTGTAACCTCATCCAACACACACTTGTGTTTGGCGTAGTTATAACGTTCAGTTTCGTTCACGAAATTCGCCTCCATAAAACTCTAGCAGCGATCCATGGCAAGCGTAAATTTTTCACTTTCAACAAGAATAAGAAATTCGTTTGTGAATTTCCATGCGAATCGAGTTGAGGAATTTGCCGTAAATAGTTTTTCCACACAGTACTCCAAAGTATCGAGAATTTGCAGGGAATGATTGAAATTTTCCAATCTCGTTATCGTGCTGCGAAAGGAATTTCTAAAATAGTGATTAACGTTTCGAGAACTTCCGTCTCGAAACAATTGCTTTGCTCAATTGCCATGGAATACCTCGTGGGAAAAATAAAAATATCACCTTTGGCAAGCCTGTTTACGCAGTTATCTACATAAATACTCTGGAATAATGATAACAAGATCATTTTTTGTTCGCCGAGTGCTGCAAGTCTCATTTGTACATGTAGCGAATCGTGTACAAAAGCTGCTCGCGTTTCACACCCCGTTGTTCTCCGAGAAAATGAGAGAGAGAGAGAGAGGGCGGGGGGGGGGGAGGAGGAGAGAGAGAGAGAAAGAGAGCGACGGGGAGGGTAATTTTTCTTAGAAATCGTGAACATTCCCTTCCTTTCTCCTGCGTTCATGGCTAGACTCTGTCCCGTCTAAATTACGGGGTGCAATAATTTTTGTAGCGCGCAGTGGGTGGGCCCTGGAAGCCCGAGGAGTCTGGTTCGGAGCTTGTGAGCGAGACCGGGAAAGGACCATTATCCGCTTTTTGCTTTCTCTCTTGCGTAACATACGTTTCGTACATTCAATTTCGTCGTCACTAAGCTTTTTCTATCCAACCAGGGATTATCATTCTTATGACTTTTTAATCGTCCACGGACCCACACACCGATTAATGAAACGAACAAATCATTCGCTATCAACAACTTGAAGATACTTTGTCACTGAACACGTGAGCAAAAGGTCAAGAATAAGATAGGGATCCATGGTGGACAATATATATGGCGACGCAACAAAGTGTTAACTTCAGCATTCATAATTAACTCAGAGGGTAGAAAAATCATTTACCAAAGCGTCGCTTCAAAAGGTGTTGAATAACTGCACAACAGCTGGAAAACGCTCTGAAAATTTGTATTTTACGGTTGACATTAAAGCCAAGGGTTCAAACACGCGGGTAACATAATTACGGAAAATTTCAATTATCGATGCTACGGACCAGTTCCATAGTAAAATGGTATGTCCATTGAGGGTATAATATTTAAACATGTATATAAATATATGTATGTATCCGAGCTTTGTATAACGATGCGGGGGGAACGTTTCAAACGCAGGAATTGCTTGGCCTTTGTGTACAACTTTATCGATCAATTTTGGCCAAAGTGAGAATTGCACTCGAAAAGAACGAAAAATAGAAGAAAAGAGTGTGTGCGTGAGAGAGAGAGAGAGGAGGTATATTTCACGAAAATAATAACAGGTAGGTTGGCAGAGGGTGATATAATAACGCACGTAGAGAACAAGCATACTAAAACGGGGGTTTGTGTGAGCTTGTCGTTTCGTAATGACAAGTTCTGAAACATGCAATGCGTCACGAACGACAACGGGCTTTTCGCACGGTCCTGCTCTCGTCGAGAGTAGAAAAGCAACGATAATAAAAGGAGCGAGAGCGACCGAAACACTCGTATATGTATATTGAGGGGAGAAAATAGTGAAGTTGACGGGGGAAGTAAAATAGACAAGAAATAACAACAAAAAATCGGGAAACGAGTAATCGTTTGTCAGACCTACGAGACTAAATAAATTAGCTGGCACGACATGATTTTTACGAGGCTTGCGAGAATACGGAGAAATAGAAACACAGTCGGCCGTGTGCTTGACCAATCGGAAAATAGAAATTTTCAATAGTAATTCCATTGGATATTCTATGATGGAATGAATTTGAGATTATCAATTGAATTAATTAAAGTTTTATTTATTTTGAGTGAACCTGTACGAGCATAAGGACGAAATCCTTGTCCCGAGACCGGTGTACGCAGAGCGAGCTAGGGTGGTGCAATGTTATCTGCGAGAACTACTCTCGCTCTCTTGGTGAATAGCCCCCCCCCCCCCCCGCACAAAGAGGAGCGAGACGCGACGCAAGAGGGAAGAGAAAACACATATAACAGTAGGCACACATACGTATGCGTAAATTTTACCTGGTCAAAGAGTCAACTGTTGGTGAGTGTTGGTGTACGAGCACTCGAAAAACATGGGCATGGAGGTGAAGCCAGCGAGGGAAGCGACATTATTGTGCAACCCTTTCGGGAACTAGAACCCCTACTTCAGAAACAAAAACGAAAAAGAAAACGAGGAAAACAAAAAAGAAAAACAAAAAATCCCACGAAAGTTTTGACACCCTCGCAACTTTTTTCTCCCGCGCTGGAGTTGTCGCCTAAACGACAGAGGGTGAAATGACACTGCGTATACACATGCACCGACGCACCAACACACACGCGGAAATGGAGCTCGTTGCGAGCTTGAGGAAGAAAAATTTAATAAGCGTCTACCACCGGAAAGCGTGCAAAATTAGACGCTCCAATCGGAGAAAGGTACTGTTTAATGTGACACACGTTTCGTGTCCTCGCATAGATGCGCCCTGGAAAATGACAGAGGAGAAAAATATTATTCACCGTGGAAAACTCCCAGGCTACAATCTCTTGTACCCGACAACTAATTTCCACACGAGTCTACACTCCAGTCAGCAACTAACGAGTTCCTGCAACGAAGAATAATATTTTTGCGACCTCGTATATTATTCCACGTTGTCCTCTAACCTTTAGTGGACTTGATAATTTCTGGTCTACCGATGCTCCACAACACTCTCAAAAACATTGCGGAACAAAATTTACAAGCGGAACGATAAAATATCAATTGACTTAATTGAATGGCCCCGTAAACGTCAACGTCAAAAAAAATGTTAATCAACATTTTGTAAACGTTTCGAAAACTTCATGAGGCTTCAATGAATTTAACGGAATCCTTTGCTAAGTGCCCTGCACATGACATGCAAAAATTGCAGGAATCGAGCCCAGGCCTTTTTGGGTGAGAGAAATTCTACCGATGGCTCAAAGATTCTGTATAACGATGTGAAAAATAAAATAGTTTTCTCCTGCGAAGAAGGCTAATATGTTTTCACTCCCGTTTATTTAACTCGTTTTTAAACTCGCGTACGTATATTTGCTCGCTTCCTCGCCTGTTGAGCTACCAAGTACACGCACACACACATATAAATACGATCGTACCGAAGTAGATCAAACAAGCTTGAAAACCCATCGTATACTCTTCCTCGATCTGCCTTTTCCGCGTTTGCCCATCCTTTTACAGCCCTTCCGAGCCCGATCACTTCACGTCTATTTCTCATCCGCTTACATAGATATACATCCATTCATATATATCAGTCCAACGCATCGAATATCCAAATTCATATTGAACAGGATTTGACGTTTATTTTTTGTCGAGCCTCGCGATTCATTTTTTTCTCTACTCTGAATGTTTCGCAATTGTAAACACGTACCAGAATGTTACGTGACACATATTTTTTATTCTTTTGTAAGGGCCAGGAAGAGCACTTGTGTAGAAAGGGGGAGAGAGAGAGAGGAAAGGACCGGAGAAAGACGTACTCGTCGCAAAGGTTATGGAGCCCATTTTGCTTTTTTGTTTTGCCACTTTGCTTTTTTCTTTTTTTCGTTCGACAATTTTCCGTGATGGAAAATTCACCGGTCTTTGCACACGATTTACAAGGACACGAGAAAAACTTGATACCTAGAAATGTTAATGCGTATAGAACGCGTACCAGGGATCTAAACTAGCCGAGTGAAATATGATTTTTCGCTCGTTCAATTCTCAAAGGTCGTAGCAGGGAGAGAAAATAGTGAAACTGTCTCGGAAAGTTTTCGATTATTGTACGAGGTTGGAGGGTGCTGAAAATCTGCTGTGAGCAAAGCAATAACCATCATGAGTAAAAATGGTAAATAAAAAGGAGGCACTTTGAGAATTAATAAGTACGCGCATAAAGAGAGCGAAGCCGATTAGCTCGCGACTAAGCGGCAAAGCAAAAGTGAAGAAAGTTGGGAGAAAGCAACGATTCGAGGCATTACATACATACACGTATATAAATGTACGTGGCGCTCTTATTCGAAATGTTGAAAAATAAATCAACGGTATTAAAGTGGTGCTTGGAAACGTTTTATTCGCGACTATAATGGCCGAGCAGTGCAGCAGTGGCTTCCTCCTTCTTTTTTTTTATCTCATTTTAACGAAGAATGAATGAGAAAGAGAGAAAAATCTGTGACGGAGACAAAATCCAATGGACATTATATAGGAAAATGCTCCTGGATGGATGAAACTTGAAAAAAAAAAAAAAATTAAGAGACTACTACCGAATGAGAAAAGAAGCTTCGGGAGCGAGGACGCTGCAATAGAGAAAACTTGGAATCTAGCCCGAGAGTCAAACCTGCTCCATCTTTTTAGTCCGCCACCTTTCCGTCCAGGGACGAAGGATAAAAGGATGAATAATTGGAAAAGCTGGGAGGCATTGAGTTTAGTGACCCACTCTAGGGAACCTCCCGTTTCGCCGTTCTTTAACCCGCTGGTCCTTCCGAGAAGCGGAGAAACCGGAACTTCGAGAACGAACAATTTTCAAATAGAATCGGATTTCGTGTGTTTCTCAATGCTGACAAAAGGGTCTGCCCCCTTAATGGTTCTCGCCCAGATTAAATTTCCGCTTCCAAAGTCTATACATATCGAAATAATTTCACTACAAATATGCCCACGAGCATATTTCTCCGTGATATTGATTTTTCCCTTGAAATCCTGCATCCAATGTGACAAGATTTCTCGAAGAATCCGGGCGACGGAGTGGATTCTCAGAGACTCGAATTGTTCCAGTTTGTAAAATCTCATCGCGGAATATATACATTGCGAGACAAATCTGCTCCGCGAGGAGAGACGAAAGAGAAAGTATCACATCACAAGCGTGTCTCCCGTATATATACTAACTCGGCGTAGTTATTCGGGCAGCAAATAAACCTGTCGGTCTCGAAACAATAAGAGTGTCCTCGGGGGCTGAGTATCTCTCGAGCAATTTTGCCGAGATGGCCGCTTAGAGGGTTGGCGAAAGCAAGAGAGTGTACGCGCCATCCCCTTTCCCCTTATTCGTTCAAGTCTGCCCCTCGCTTATCGCCTTAGCTCTTCTTTCCTCCTCTATCGTTTCTCGCAGCTTTTACCGTCACTGTCCTGTCCGTTGGCCTATATATATATATATATATATCCGCGCAATATTTGTCAAGTCTATCCCGCGAACAAATTGAAATGACGCTTATGGAATGAACTTGTCACGGACTCCCTGTACGCAGTCTTCCACTCGCACAACCGCCACATATCCATGCTCAAAATTTTATATCCTCACACATATGCATGCTGCAGCCGCCAACCTCGTATTTAACTTTGAACCTCGTTAACTATTCCCCCATCAACGTGATTCCAAATCATACACGCTAATTTTGTGTATTCACACAAAAACAAAAATCACTTGGCCATAAACCGGCGATGCAGTTATCATTTTTGTTTGCTCTAATTATCTCCAACATATCTCGGATAAATAGGATTACGCGGGTAATTAATGATATTTAAATGAGATTATTGGGAAAAAGAAAAAATTTAATGCGTTGTGTACCGTCCGGACCTTTGACCCCATGAAACACATATATTCCCGTAAGAGTCGAGTTGTAAATACAAATCACAGAAATGGTTTCGATTCCTCCTCACGTTGTTTTTTTTTTTTTTTTCAACGTATTTCGTAACAACAATTCCGGGAGATGTCCCTTCAGGAAAAAATTTATTTCGCGATCGCGGCAAAAGCGCTATAGAAAAAGGAATATAAGAAAATGAAAAAGAGAATATGATAAGAATTTTTTTCTTGCCATAGATGGAGAGAAGCGAGTTTGCGGAGGATAAGCAACGACGAAGTACAGGCGCGGATACGTAATGTCTTTTTCTCCATTATTATTCAGTCGTACTTATTTTAAAGCTAATGCTGCCTGAGCCCGGCCTTCGCCCATAACCCAACCAGATAAGAAGTATTTTATATGCGAGAGAAGCCCGGAAATATATATAAAAGTGTTAGGAAACGCTGCTGCAGCGTTTTCCGATTGTTTCCCTTTGTTCAATGTTCCCAAATGTGTGGAAAGCACATTTCGTTTTTTCTTTTCTCCGATTTATGTATAACAGGAATTTTTCACTCAAAATTCATCCCAGAAGTTCGCAAAACCATTTTTCGCATAGTTGCGTTGACCAAACAAATCGGTGGAGATGAAAATAATGTAAATTCGTATTCTCATAAATTTGTTGTTTCCGTGTTGGCCCGGAGATATGGAACATCCTGATGTTCGGAAACTAAACGAAAAAGCCTCCGACGAACATGACTCAGACCACTGTTTAGCAAACTTATCCTCCTCCCACCGACTCTTCATCCTTGCCGTCACGCGTCACTCGTGTCATTAATTATCTCAAGAGCCACTAATTAATAACGCCTAAACATTTACCAGCGTGACAGCACATTCGAGCCAATATCAGTGTATCCCCGTGTACGTGTATATTTATGTGTAAATGTAAAGCTCAAGTTGGAAAGCTCTTTGTCGAAAACTTTGGGCCTCTTGGTGAAAAGCCGCGAGGCAGATAACCCTTGCTTCGTTTTCCTTCTCACGGTGCCCAAAACTTTCGGTAAACATGCCAGCGCACACTTTATTTATATTTTTGTAAGGTGTCCCTCTTTCCTTCCGTCGTCGCGTTTCCTCTTTTATACATACAAGTCCTTTTTCAACCTCATACTCGTCGTACAATCGCCGAGTCCATAGAGGAGCTTCGATGAAATAACAAAGTTTTGCGCTTCAGGTGATTTATGGCCAAGTACTAACAAAGAGCTTTGGCAAAGCTCACGTATGTAATTGAATATTATAATTAACCGCAATAAAACACTCGATAGAGATACGAAAAGCCTCGTGTAGGACTATTTGTTGATTGAGACAAAGGTATAGAGAATGCAATAAACTTTGTCGACAATGAGTGAGGTTACAAGAGAATAACTGGTTAATAATCTGATGTAAAAATCGAAAGGTTTACACGAAAATTTGGTGAAACACAAATATGAGAGTATTATGGGTTGGTGGTGGATTAGCAGCAAGATATTGCAAAGGCTGGTTTGCTTCAAGTGACATTGTAATTGTCAGGATAACGTGTGTTAGCAAATAGTAAGCTTGTGTGTTCTATCCTGTGTCAACGGTGCGTTAACAGTGTACGAAAACTAAAATGTCTGACGCTACATGTTAGGTATAGAACGGCATGAGGTGGAGAGTGGGGCTGGGAGAATGAAAGGGAACGGGGGAGAGTCAGGGAGAGGGAGAGAGACGAAAATGAGAGAGAGAGAGAGAGAGAGAGAGAGGGAATTTGAGGTTCTCGTTCACGTGGATGTCACAGGGGAGCAGGAGTTACAGGGTTTGCACGTCAGATGTTGTACAGAGAGACCTACTGACGTATCTGTACAGTGGTTTGTCGAGTTCTCAAGCTACAACACTCTATGGACTCTCCACAGCCTCTCCTCCGTCTTCTGCCTCTTGCTCTCTATTTCTCTATCAATACGAGGTGGTTTGTAGCTCCGATCGCTTCGGGTATGGCCTATGGTATACAATATCCCGTCCTATGACCCATACAATCTATATAATATATATATATATTGTCCTTTAATGGCTGGGTAGAGAGCACCGAAGATGGAAGTCGAAGTGGAATGATGAAAGTGCTCGCCCATCCTACGGCCTCCTCTCTCCCATCGATATTTGTCGTTGTATCTTTGTGCACGTACTATGTTATATTTCCCACTCTAGGCTCACTTCAAGCTTCCTTCGCTCTTTCTACTTGCCTCTCCCACTTCTCTTGTGTTATATTATTGACACAACGTACAATTTACGATCGATATATTGGCTGCAAGAAGCGTCAGCGATAGCTTCGCTGCATCGCAGCGCTGAAGCTATAATGCCACTGTGCTGCTACGACGACACTATCCTCCACAATGCTTCGGCCAAAGTGGATACTTCGTATATGCTCTAAAGGGAAATGGAGAGGTCGAGAGGTCAAATATTTTTCACGTCATTTTTTCTCTCCATATAAATGTGACCTTGAGGCTCAGAAAATTTATAGAAAAAGCACGCTTTTTTCTCATTTTTTTTTAATTCTCTCCAGGAAAATGACGTTGTTACTTTGGTTGACCTATTTTCTCGATACACACGTCTGAACTGTGTGATCATGATTCCAGTGTTTGCCCTCGTTTTTCACCTGTAGCCAGTTCTCGGACGAGATGGTTTTTTCGGGCTCAAACTCGAGTATATGCAAAATACATGAAGCTAGTTTGCGACGAAATTCACTGAGGTTTCTTGTCTTTCGGATACGAGCTTGATGGGGTCCAGGGGATGCAAAAACTTTTGAGAATTTCACACATCCACGAAACTCATGTGCGCACATGTTTCGTGTACTACATTGCCCTGTATAATGTATGGATGTATACTGAAATGTTTCCGAGGACGTAATGACAGTTTTCGAGAGCGTGAGTGCAACCGGCCGTTTCGAGAATTGCGGTCGTCGGGAAGAGCTCGTAACCCTACTAAAACGAACGAGCTCGAAAAGTTGCAACCCTCAGGGAAAAAGGACGAAAACTTTTGCGACCAGCAGGTGTTTTTGTTTTTTTTTTGTATTTGTTTCAATACGTGCTCGCGAATGAGAATATGGGCGTTTCGCCCATCGTACAATATGGATTATTATAAAAAACTACGATTTTATCTCCGCAGGCATTTAATATGATTATATTTAAACAGAGGAAACAGCTGTTTGACGTGGTGAATTCCGAAAGCTCGGCGCATCTAACGGGGGACTCGCACATAGAGGTAAGAGCGAATCGCGGTCTCTTTAGACACAGCGCCGGGTTATCTTTTAACGACTTTTGCGGACTCTCAGTTTTACGAGCGATCCATAGCTGCAAAGTTTACTTGCATTTCTCTCGAATACGCGCCTCGCGTTCGATGGACGGTGGACGCGATCAGGATTCACGGATATGGTCGTATGAGCCAAGAGGGTAATTGCCAAGCAACGATCTTTTATCGACAGCACTTATCGTTTAGATTTTCCGTGAGCCATCCGAGCTTGTTTTACAAGCATCCTGAACCTTGGATTTATATATAAATTATATACACTGTGATGCATTTAATGCACTTGGCGTTCCTCGCGTCGACGCTTTCATAAATCTCCACCTTTTCATATCGAATTGGAATCTTTTTGAAAGTGTTTCAATATTTCGCAAATGAGAGTTCGATTATTACGCGTGACCGTCGCATAACCTTTAAATCATTACGTAAATATCAATTTGGCAATGAAAAATCGTGTAACCCTGTCCAGTCGCATGCAGAATGGATATTCTAAGCTTCTTTAATAATATTGAGTTTTCGTATAAATTGAAAAGGAATTCGCTTTGCCGAAGGTACAAAGTCCTGCTCGATAAGAGCAGAATTTCCCGTAGCATAGGAAATTATATTCAATTTATGGAAGACCGTAAATGGTAGAGTTGGAAGAGGAATGATACGTTGTAGGAATGGAAAAGCTGGAAATTCAGTCGTGCTCTCTCCGGTGGCTATGTTGCAAAAGGGAGTACGAAATACGTGGGTGGGAGGGTTCGTGGGAACTGGAGAGACAGAGAGAGAGAGAGAGAGAGAGAGAGAGAGAGGGAGAGTGACGCGGGGAACCACGCCACAATAATTAATTTCATTCAGGGACCGCACAGTTGCTCTTCAATTACGGGCAAAACAACGGCCAGTTGTTGGGTTTTCTCCACTCTCCCTGTTCATGTCGACCCTCCTGCCCGTGCCTAGCGCCTCTTATTATAACCTTAACGCCGAGACATTTGTCACGAGTAAGAGAAAGTCCCTCGGGCGAAAAGAGATGAGAAGAGTCGCATCGTAGACAGGAGAAGAAAAAGGTCAGAAGTTAAAACAAAACATGATTCCCAATCCGCGGACGTCCTCTGACTTAATTTACTTTTTTTCCATTCACTTTTCTCAGCTCGTCGCTTTTTTTTGTCTTCCCCCTGAGTGAATAATCTCAACACGCAAGTAAAACTGAGAAAAACTACGAGAAAGAGAGTTTTCAACAAAGTTGCGACGGATTATCGTTCCAATGTCCTTACAGAACTTATTCGGATCGATAAAAAATTATATAGTAACAATAAAGAGTGTCAGTCATGCGGGCGTTTAAGGAAAATAATGCGAAAAGCACGGCACACGGCTCGCCAAAAAAATGTTCAATTAGCGAGCACGAATGAGCTCGTGCCTCTCTTATCTAATCAGTTTCAATGAATGAGTGACATATATTTTTGATAAACACGTCAAACTATAGAGACCGGTGAGTTCGATTGGGATTCTACGCAAAAAGCCGAGAATAAGAATGGAAGGACACAAAAAAAAACAACGGGATTGTTTATGCAAGCTCGTGACGCGTGGACGCGGGCTTGGGGTTCGCTTTTGTGATGCCAGCAAGTTCGACGTGAATTAAACGTCCGGGGAGGGGGACAGGCAAAAAAGTATATATATAGAAAAAAAAAACAAGTATTCTCTGGTTGCAGGCCATGGGGATGTGCGGCCAAATTAAAAATATATATTCCCTATCCGTGTAGATTTTTACGGCAACGGGAATTGGGGGACTCGCGAGGGTTGCAAGCAAAAGAGTACGAGCAGAGAGGGAGAGCGCGAGAGAAAGACAGGACGTGAATCCACGATCGCAACGTGGTAACCCACACCCGATGCTTCATCAAGTCTTGATTGTTTGGCCGGAAAAGTTAATTGAACTTTGATTTCACTCGGTGACTAGAATCTCAACTACCTCTATATTCATTCACTATAATCACGAGTACCAATACATTTTCTTCATTAAAGTTATATCGACTGAAATATATACTCGAATTCGGGACACCCGCCAATGCCAAACTATTCCATTTACGAGTCTCAAATGTCAAACTCTACAAAAGTCTCATTACCGATAACCCAATGTACCATTTTGCAATTCGATCTTGCCCTTATTCGTTACTAATACAAAAATTACATAATTCCATTATCATTGAAGAAAATTTCACCAAAGGAATTGCAAAGATTTTCAATGAGCATTGCAATTCGATCGATTCGAAAGGTCTTACGGAGAGGATCCGTAAGAGGAGCCAAAGCGAAAAAAATAAAGAAGGCGTATAGACGATTATCTTTTTCTACCCTTGTCTTTATCACTTTTAAATGCTGGTCTTTTCGGATCTCGTTCCACAAAACTTCCGCCCGGCCACCTCATCGACAATCTCCTATTGTTCCACAAAATTCTTTCAATTTTATGTACTATATACGTAATGTGTATATCATCCGGGCGAACGTGAAGGGACAAAGCCTTTGTTTTTTCGTATCGTTTTTTAACCCTCATTCAGTTCCTTTTCCCTCATTGTATCTTTTCACAGCGAAGGGATGGGTCGAAAGAGCTTGAAGCAGAAAGCAGGAGATCGATCACGATCTTTTTGGGCTTGCACTTGAAATAATGAGACGAAGAGAAACGCCAATTTTCTAAATTGAAAGCTCCCGGGTATACAGTCATCGCTTCGCGTAGGACACATGAACACAAATAAAAAGGCAAACAAAGGACGCCGGGGAAAAGAGAATTCACGTTAGAGAAAAAATCGTTTGTTCCTATATAATTTACAAATTGACTTGAATGGCTGCTATTATGTGACGAAAAAGCTCACAATAATTAAAATGAAAGCTGTTGCTACATTTATTTAGTCGTAACAAGCAGTCATTTGAGAGAATCGTAGTTAGAGACAGGAAAGAATTGAAGGAATAAAATTGTGTCATATTTCAACCGGGATCGAGAGAATATGCTGTGCCCCGATTCGCACGAACTGGGTCAATAAAAGTGAGCGTCGAATCATTTCGAAAGAAAAATTGGCCGAAAAATTAGAAATATTGAGAGAATATAAAAAAAAAACATTTATACGAACTAGACGTATGGGATTGATATTTTGAACTTTGCCTACAATTTCATGGAAATTTGATTACTTTGGGCGAATGATAAAAGCTGCATGGTAATTATAATGCAAAGGATAAAATTTTATAGTCCATAAACAGCGCGGATAACATGAAATAAAATGTGTACATTGTAAAAATTGATTAGCAACGATTCGGTCGCTACCACTTCGGTCGTACCAGGAATTATTGTTAATTATAATTGGTTTTTCTCTGTCTAAACACTCGCGCGGTGAAATCAATTTGATAATCAATTGAATCCGTACAAATGTCAAGTGGTAAATAAATGTTTTTTCGGTTAAACAGAAATGTGGCGTTGGAACAAGGATCGTAAAATAATAATATTATATTGGCTACGCTCGTATAGAGCTTATTACGAGCGAAATGAATTATACTCTTCGTGTCCATGGCTCACCTGTATCTTGACCGTTTATCGTTTCGATGACGTCTACTTTACTCTCCGAAGGAAAAGGAAAATAGTCAAACGTTACGACCCCCCAGTAAAAATTGCCAAGAACGTAACCTCTCGCGAGATTACGTCGTAACGATGCTCGTTTCCAGATCGTAATGGAAATTCCTACGGTGAGCTCTGCTGGCGGGCCGTTAGAGGAAATTCGTGAATCGTGAGCTCTTTCGTGGCCTTCATAAAAATATATATACATACGTGACCAACTGCAGACGACCAACTTAACGACAATCGAGAAAATTCTTCTGTTACTTCGTTTTATCCAATTAAAATAAACATAAGTGTTTATTTGCAACAACAGAGCTCGTTAATTAATTATGAGCCCGATTCGATTATAATCGCTTGAATAATTAGCAACGATCCGTTAAGTGTGCACAATTTTTATTGGCCGAAAACTCTGTGGATAAGATTTCACGCGAGTTAATTGCGAAGGCGATTAAATAATTGGAATCACAAAGTAGCTGATTCGCGGATTTTTTCACCACAATTTAAACAAAGCCCATTCAATTCTGAGGAATAAGCCTCCAAATATGAATGAATTTTTACCATTTTTATACCAGAGCTGTTGAAATAAAAAAAGATCAAAGCACAAAGTGAGACTGTAGAGAAAGTGGGAATTCAAAGCATACCCTTAATATCATGTACAATGGGAAAAAAGGTTTCAATATAAAGCTGGAAATCTCGTTGTACAGAAGGACTGGGAATTTCTCTGCAAGAGGGTCCGCAAGTTTTGCGTTCTACGCAAATACGAGTTCGTGTCGCCCCTAAACGAAACGTTTTCCCTGTCACCAAGAATATCTCTCTTTCTCGTATTTTTTTTCTTTCCCCTCTCTCGCCATCCTGCTCCGGGCTTTCGGTCTCTCAATGAGGAACAGTGGCAAGCAAAAAGGACAAGAAAAAAAAAAAAAAGGAGCGAGCGAATGGAGGAAGAAAAAACGAACGAATCCGACCCCGATGAAGATGTCTACGTTGACTTTAGCTAATTTTTTATCGCCATTGGGGGAAGGCGCGTTTTTTTTTGTCCAATTTTTCGAGCCCATGAGCTGGCGCGTGATGAGAGAATAATCCCCCGCCCTCTCACACTTTTTCATCACTATTTACAAAGGGCGTTGCTGGGATTTCTCATGTCCCGGTCTCCTTTCACTAAAGTTTCAACCAAATTTTATGATATCTCTTCGCTCCAACGTAACGATACGCGATAATAAGTGCAATCACTTTCTTCTCAATCAATTATCCTCATAAAGTCTTTGAGTTTCCCATTATTTCATGCCACAAGTTCCCGCACACGTATAAAGAAGAAGTGCGTAAAAATAATAAAAAAAAAACAGCTCGAAAATAACAACAAATCAAATGAACAAAGAATCGGAAGTGTTCCTTTTCGTAAACGAATGTGCTCGTTTTGTGCGTTAATTTTACCATTACTTTTACCATTTTTTCAAAATAAAATATTAAAGGTTATTAACTTTCCATTCAATTCCAAATGCTTTTCTCATTTTTCGCACGAGCGCAAAATAACAGGGGAAAAAAATTTACACTCGTACCTTTAGCGATTTGTTCGTTCCTCCCTGGATGCCAATTCAATCAAATGAATAAATACATGTTGGAGCACATTTCCAGGCTTTTACATCGAGTTCACTCAGTTTATAAATCAATTTGTCTTTGGTGCATTGCCACGGGTTTTTTATGGTTGCCCCTCCCGATCGAATGATGCACTGCTGTTCCGTTTGTTGCATCATACACTCTGTAATCTATTAGGCTATAAAAGAAAAATAAATGGGCCAACAAAATGTAGAGTGTGCGCGTGTGTGAGTTCTTTTGTTTAGGAATTGAGTTAAACTCGAGTTAGTTTCATCGACGATACAGAACGCTCGAATAAAAAAATGGCAAGTTCATTGGCGTCGCTGGTTGAGAAAAAAAATTAAAAAGAAAAATTAATCCATTTTTATTCTGTTCGTTTTTCCATCTTCGTAGAACGAGGCTAAAAATTCTTTTCAAGTATCGAGAGCTTCGAGTGATATTACTCTGTCTATCGCTTTTCCTCTTTCACTCGTTCTCAATGTAAAAACCGATAAATTTAAATACCAGATCTCGAGAGTTGATGAAAAATCGTGGAAACGACAAGCAGCGTTCTTTACGATCTGAATTTCAATGGCACGCCGGAGTAAAGCTTATTCTCACCCTGTGAGTTTATAGGCCCCTTAGTACGTGGCCCGATACAGTATTTAATCGACGTACCATATTCATGTCAAGCTCTTCACAAAAGCAATAAGATTGCTCATCGCAGAAAATCATTCATCTATGAAATCATCAATCGAATCGATTTCATTGAATGTCGAGAAAATCTTGATGAGATCGTGACTCCCAACGTTTTTTTATTATTTTTATTGCATATTCAGTGACGACGCATCAAGTTTTTTGAAATTTCTCTCTTCTATTGTGCAGAGTCTCGGATATTCCTTTAATGTGACCGCCCAGCACGCACGTCTGAATCCCCTCAATATCGTTTGTAGCAACAAGCCTTTCGACAAGCTATACGTGTCTATATATGTAAATGCGAGAATATAAGCCAGAAAAGAGTTTTCTAAGGCAATGGACCATTTGGCTGTGTTCCAAAAATTGGTGGACCAGACTAACGAGAAAACTCGAGCTCGAATTACTTTGCCAAACGAAGGAGCATATCAGGGACAGCGATCTCGTCATTTAAAGTACAACGCCATCGATTCGCATTTTCGGGAATATACATAGAACGCTAAAGATCCCAGAAACGACGCTCATCCTTGTCTCGTCTTGGTTCAATTTTTGTCAGTCTCTCTCGTTTCTTCGCTCTCTATCCCTCTCTTGTCTCTTTCTTCCTCAAGCGTGTGTGTGTGTGTGTGTGTTTCCACCAGGGATTCTATTCCGAAAAGAAAACGTCCTCATCCTGTCCAGCTTTTCGCCTCCTCCATGTGACGCGAGTGAGAAAGAGAGAAAGAACAAAAAAGAGAAAGGAGTCGTCGGGCGCCGAGACTCCTGGAGACGTTTAGCTTCCTTTTCCCTCAAAGTGGTACCAAATCGTTTCAGAAGAAAAAAAATCACAATTTCTGTTCGACATGACCAACGGAATTAATGATTAGGAATCGATTAGAGTATCAAAAAAAAAAAAAAAAAAAAAAAAACAGATTCGCCGCGTCGCTTTCATTTCACTACCCAAGCGCATTGAGCGAAATTCCGAAACACTAAACATAGCTGTCGTGTTCTCTTTGAAAAAAATGCATCAAATCCGTATCGAATTAACTTTTTTATATCGTTTCTCAAAAACAAAAAAAAAAACAAAAAACGAAAATCCTTTGTTGAAATACCGCTTTTGAAGAACTGACTACTTTCGAAACTCGAACGGGGTTTGTAACAGCAGCAGAGTGAATTTTCGTTATTACCATTTTATTACTGTAATCCCGTCCTCGGACATATTTGTAATCGGAATTTTATTTCGCGTTTGTGTTTCATTGTTGTCAATTTCATTAAACCAGCGGTCTGGTAATAGCTCGTCAAACGTATAATGAAAAGGTAATATAGTTAACGACCAGCTAGATGAAAAATCTCCTACGGCCGACAGACGGTGTAAAACAAAAACAAAAAACGTTAAAAAATGAAAAAGGTAACTCGGTGACAAAAAAACGACGTAAACATCGATATGCTCGAACGCACAAGAATCCAAACCGAAAACGAGACCAGCGGAGTAATTATATTATTATAATAACCGTGGTCGGTCCATTGTATGTTTTTAAGCGAATTTTCCATTCACATGCCGGACAGAGAGCGCAACGTTAAAACAGTATAATTCGCTTAGTATGACTTCAAAAGCTTCGACGTACACATTCTCCATTGTTTTTCAATTGACAGAGCCAAAGACTTGTATTTCTATACATCGTCATTGTTCGCTCATTTGCTCAAACTCTCAATGGCTCCCAAAAAGGATACCCAGCTCTGTTCTTATTTTTCTGTAAACATCCCTTTCACAAAACTTGACACACGAATCGCATACATTGCAGCTCTGCATAATTACTGCTTCATTCCTCTTATCAACCTGGCGCTGAAGCCAAGCATGAAAAATAAATAGTATATTACACTACAAGGGCGGAAATTTTGAGATTCCTGCACTGCGCATCATGATGCCCGAGGCGAAGCCGAGTCATAGTCAATCATAGTTCAAGAAAAACAATAATTCATTTCAACCCATAACATTTCTTTCAAATTTTAGGTTAAAAATAAAAACGGAAACGTACTATGCAAATCTAATCCAATAAAATGATCCAATGAAAATAATCCAATCAAATATTTTAATGAAATTATAATATTTTTTGCGAAGAATTTTATTCCATATTTATCTTAGTATCATTTTTATCACAATTTTGATCACTATGACAAAGAATGCTCACCATGTTTCCATGAAATGACAAGTTTTCATATTCATTAGATGGATATTCAATAACAAATGGAATAGTTGACGAAAATTCCGAAACTTGCCCTTTTTGCATTATGATGAGTTCCATCGTCAATTACCTTAATTTGATTTTGGAGTCGTTAAGTTTCTGATTTTTTTCGAGAAACTTCAAGATTAGAAGAATGAAGCATGGGGAAAATTCAAATTCGGAAAAACACAACAGCTTTGACATTAGATTTTGAGATCCGAGAAAACACGGTTAGAAAGTAAGTTTCGGCACTCGCGGCGGCCGAAAAAAAGCTTTGCTCCCGCTGTTACATGGCAATCGTGTTTTTTTTTTACCAATCGACCGAGGTATAAAGAAAATGCATTTGCTTATGATTGCAACGAATAATTCCATCAAAGTTTCGCAGGCTTCTTGAAAGTGATTATCCAGGAAAGTCGGATGGCATATTGAAAAGTAAAAAAAAAAAGGAAACGCGTAAAAGACGAAACGAAATTGTCAATGGATCGTCCCCCGCGTTCATCACGTTCGATCAGAATTTCGAGCGCATATAAATATCTATGTATGGATAAATTTTTTGGTACGTTGACCCATATACACCTGAACGAGCTGCGTCGGCTTGCTGCCGTAATTGGATTTTCATCTCAGAATAAATGGAAACACCTCGGTCACAGAATATATGGGTGGTCGGTACGAGAACTCGGTGAAATACCCTCGTGTTCCCCACATAACGTCCCACTGAAATCGAATAGCAAATCGTTCGATCCGATAAAAATGCAGCAAAGGTATTGCATTTTTTTACACCCTCAATGAGTTCGCTACAGATAAATATTTCACATGCACACGCACTTAGAATGTGTATATAAACGTAAAACATGATTTCGACAAATTTGGAAAACAAAAAAAACAATTGAACTTTCGTTCAGAAGCAAAATTGCACCGAGCGAGATCTTAGGATATTTAGCAGTTTTGCAGGGCAACTCAGAATTTTCGAGGAAATTTATTTCTATTTTCAATCGTCATTCTTATACGAGGATGAAACCATAATGAGAATTTCTTATGGTAAGAGAAAAATTTAATATTACTGAGTGAACGAAAATCGCAGCGACTCTCGTGTAATAAGTGAGAGGAGCGAAAGTTATTGGAGGGAGACACGTTTTGCACTCGCTTGCACTTTATCGGAGCTTTTGTCGTCACTATCGGCGAGGCGACACAATCTATTGGGATTGGTAAGAGAAAGTTGATAAATTTATAATTCAATATTGACTCACATTGGCGAAGGGAAAATGTCATCCTCTCGAATAACCTTCGTACAATTTACTTCGCGTCTCTCTTCTACTTTTCTTATTTCTTTTACAACTTCTCTTATCTTCCTTTCTCTTTCTGTCCTCCTCTCATTCTTCATCACTTTTCTCCTCTCTCTCTCTCTCTCCCTTTGTCCCTTTCACTTTATCTTCGTCCGGAGTCTCCTCCACCCTCGAAGTGACTCGCAAAGGACACGTTCTCGCCTCGTTGATGGTGAGGAACGTTCTCTCGCGTGAATTTTCCGTTCGTGTACTCGTTTCCTTGGCTATTCTCAATGACATTTGCCAAACTATTAAACAATTAAGTGGGTCTTCGAGAACAAAGAGATAAGAGTATGAGAGGAGCAAGAGGAGAAGAAAACAATTGTTATTGCGAGACACCAGGCAAACTGTTTCTCGCAATGAACCAGGATTAACCCATCGCCCTGGTCTTTTAGCCAGTCAAGTTTTGCTTCGAGACAAGAGCCAAATAACGAAAAGGAGAACGCCAAATTCCTCTTATTTACGTTTTGTTTCTCAATTGTGCGATTTTCATTTGTTAACTTTGATTTTTACCGACATCTCGTTTCGTCAATAAATGATTGATCGTTTCTATAATCGAAGCTGCTCGGGATCCTGATCAGTAATCATCTGAGCAACGGCGACTCGTAGATTTGAGATAATCTAAAATTCACAATGAACTACACAGACGCAAAAGTTACTTACGGATATCTTTTGGTCGTCCTCTGAATTTGCAGGGTTCCTCGGCACGAGAAAAAAAAAAGGTTGAAACAGTCAAAAAGGAGAAAAAGAAAAACGAAATACCAGACACGAAGCGTCCGGGGCACTTGTTCCGAGCGAACGAATAAAACGGTCGTATTGCACTCCGCACTCCATACGCTATGTATATATTTTCAACTGATACCAGCTTTTATAACCTTAAAAGCGGAATACGCGACAGATTTGCCAGAAAATTTCAACTCTGAGTCAAGCTTAAGTTTTTCGTACCAGGGAAAAGGGTCGGAAGAAGAAAAAAGAAGCAAGATGTTTTTTGGGACGAAAACTCATAGGAAAGATGGTGCGATGACAAGAGATAAGGATGCAGCTTGTTCGCACGAGATTAATAGATTGGGACACCGCTGTAGCCTTCAAATAATCTAGTTCGATATCTCGGTGCTACTTTTTTCTTTTGCCAAAAGTCGAGGACTCGGTGTTTTTTTTTTCGATATTGCGAATGTGGCACGAACGTGGCATGGACCACTGAACGACACGCGCGACGAATTAATCCTGCGCAGGTCTGCATGTTTGATTCAAAATTATTGCTTCAGTTTATAGCGGGATTACCAAGCACGGCGACAAATTACTCTCCTCTATCTATTCCCATATATATATATGTATATATATATACACGAGCAGAAAGTCTCTAAACCACTCGCGCACATAACACTCGGTATATTTATAGACAAAACACATTTGCTAGTGGAAAATCAGTACAGCCTCAACACCATAATAATGTCAGTAGTGAAAGCTTCAACGTCGCTTCCATCCCGCGACATACTAAGCCGGATAATTGTTCAACTTTTATGTCCTGAAGCCAAAAATTTATCAAACGCCATCCATATTTATTCAGGCTCGCCTAAAACCCTGAATATTTACTGATCCATTCGCGATTCATGAATTAGCGATCAAATCATTTACTAGAAGCTAATTGTCGATGAACATAACGAGCAGGCCCGCGACAACAGGGACAACGATTTTAAGCAATTTTTTAAATTTCATTGCTTCTCAATATATCTTTCGAAATCCCGAAGGGAAAGAAATTGTACAATGAACTAAATGAGTATTGAGTGGAAAGTGAAAGATTTAAAAAAATGTAAAATGAGAACAGAGTTATTAGGCGATCGCACGAACGCCGTTGCATACGCATGGGCTACGAGGATTATCGTTGCTTCGGCCATCACCCGAGAATAGGCTGAGCGGAGTACGTTTCATTGTGGGTCTAACAAAACCACTACGACTGCATTCTGTCCCTTCCCTCTATCTTTTAGTAACCCCAATCGTACGGAGTCCCATATCGATAACGACGAGTTTACCCGTGTCGATTAAACAACGTGATTAGGCAGGGATCATGTAGTCTTATCCAAACTATTCGGAAATAGAGAAATCTTGATAATTGTGCAACTACTGAGAATTTCGTGAATCCAATTTCTCCTTTACAAATCCTAACGACGGTGTGAAATTTCTAAATCGACGGATTATTATTCGACATCGATGGACCGACGTCGGCGATTTGCTCGCCCGAATTGAAAATAAAAATACAAAGAAAAACGGGTAAAGAAGAAAAAAGGGGCGTTTTCAACGGGAAATCGCGTCGAGCCGCGAGCAGAATGTAAAATTTTTTCAAATCACTGCAACATCATTTCGAAAAATAATTCAACTTGGCGATATTTTGATTGGATTTACGTATCGAAATGACCGCACGAGATACATGTCCACCGATGGTTGCTCAGCGTTATAAAATGGTTATACTATGATTAAACGAGCTCGTAAAATATACGTTCAAACAAATTCACGTGGTGCATCGTTTATTGCCATAAAAGCATCAACGTTTCACAGTATATAGAAATACCGATGAGATTAAAGGATGAGATCGGCTGGCTTCCAACTGAGCGAGCCCGTACCTTGTGTATGAAATAAAGCGACGATAGAGTTCATGAAACCATCATCGACCTATCGATGAATCACGTTTTCATTCTCGATGCTTTTCATTTCGGATCGATAAATTTTTAAGCATTTCAAGCTTATACATTTTGATTCGATTGAAATTGCATCCTTTGACGATCCCATCGAGTTATAACTGATAGAATATCGTTATGAATCTTTTTTACAATGCAATTTACTTATTTCCATGACGAGAAATTAAAGGTTAATTCACATACGACGAATTTTTTGCCCCCCCCAACGCAGATATGAATTTCTTGTCAAGAAGTATCGAGAAAGAAGAAAGATGGAGGCGCAAAAATTTTGATTGAAAGTGAGAACACCTGGAGGCCTCAATATTTGATTTATTGTTAAGGAAACTTTGGACGAATACTAAATGTTGTTGATTATAAATGAGCATCCCAATAAGGAAAGATCGATATTCGATTTATTTGTTCATCGTGAATGATTAAATTTTCCTCGCTTCGTTAATGGGATGTTTAAACAGTTAATCCCAGAGATTCTTCTTCTTTTCTTATATAGTGCAAAGCTAAGAAGAATTACTCCGAGTACATGAAGCACTCTTCGTAACGCGCCGTAGTCCGGACATTGAGCCCATCGGTACTGCAAAGCTTCCACACGTTCTCAATCTCCTTGCAGGTTCTTTGGATGCTTTTCTCTCCGATGCTTCGAAGCGTTTCTAAGCCAGTGAATCATGTGCATGCGGAGCAGTGTTGCAAGAGCGTTGTGAATGGGACTTGGATCGAAAGTGTATCGAAACGGCGCTCAAGCCTCGAGCTCTCTCTTCTTCAAAGAAAGAGCAAGTTTTCGTTGCTTCGTTTGCTTCTATATATACGCGTTCATAGAATCAGAGCATAGAAAGCTTGGACCGGAGGAGATTTCTGATAGAGCTAGAATGCAAGGAGACGAGATCGAGATAATCCGATGAATCCAGTTAAGGAGTATTTAATGAAGGTTGTTGTTGGATCGTCGCGTTTGTAATAATGTCGACAATCTTAATCGATGGCATGACGATCAGTAACGTCTTGACAATGGTCCATCAAAGAGTCCATCGTTAACGTTCGTGATTCCGATAGCCTAAGGAATTCGCACAAGGTCAGCCATCCTCCTGTTTAATGATGGACACAAATAGAGATGCACCAGCAGCAGGAGGGTTAAATCACTGTCATCATATAGATCCGAGGGCCTGCCAATCTGGCAAACATCTCTGTACGCAAACACATGCATGGAGTAGAGTATATATATATATATATTCTGGTTTAGAGAGACAGCCTTTAGAAGGCCTGTACGTGTGGTTCAATCGAAGGAATGTGTATGTGGTGGAGAGTAACGATGCCAGAGATATAGGGTACGGAGAACAGTGAACGATCAACGCCTGCACTGAGCACTTGCAACGTTCCTGGAGTCGTCGCACCACGAGCACCAGCCAATTCCAAAATGTTGCGCGTGAAACAGCGAGTGAGGAATAGTGGTCGGTCCAAAGCCGCCGCAGGTCTACTATGGCCGAGGGCATCCAGAGTCACCAGGGGGTGCTCCGGCTGCTTTTGATTTAGCGGTATGTGTGCATCTGGCACTGACGACTCTAACGCGTTACATCACTGCCCCACCATCCATCCTTCCACGCATGCCTCAGCACGTCGAATAAGTACGTCCGATTACTTTATTGGACATTAGATTTTTATTATTTATCCCCATGGGATTGTCATCGATAATGGTAAACGCTTGCTCGCGTCACAAAGAGGACCAGTTTATATTTTCATATTAGCAGTCATTCGCTTCGTTCATGCTACGACACGTGTGTTCCCTGCCTTGACGAGAACTCATTCGCCACGGTCCAACTAACCTAATTAATAACGTATTCCAAAATTCTCGTCTGAACTTTGACGTTTACTTCTGTAGCTTACTGTCACGCTGATTTCACGTGCGCAATTAGGGAAGGATCACGGTGCACAAGAACGAAGAAACTGCGAGTAGGAATCGAGCTCTGTTATGCGCTCCACTATGATACGGGGAATAAAGCTTGAAGAACAAGAAACGAACCGATGGGGATCTTCGAGTGTCTGTTACATTGGAGCCCGAACCGCTCGTGCTTCGGGAACGAGGCGAAATTCCTATCCGCGGGATAACAAACAGCGAATAGCGGTGTGAATTGTTTGAGGGAATCGAGCACTAAGCGGGCGTTCCCCCACGACTTTATACGTAAACGTTGGAGCCTGGGTGCGTGTGGGTTTGTGTGCGTATGGATGACAGTTTGGATCAGCACACAAAACGAGGGGGGAGAAGCCAAGTGTCTCGGCCAATTGCTATTGAAATTAATGCAAACGTCCTCTGCGTGCCGCATCCCTGAACGAAAGGGAATTCCGCCCATTTCTTCTCCGCCTTTCTCCCCCTCTTTCGCTCCTCTTTCTTTGAGCACTCTTTGCGGCTTTTCAGTGCAACCGCGATGATGAACATTTGTCCTTGCGACGAACCCTCGACGGGCCTCGAGGATAGGCACTTTCCAGACATCACCCACGTGTTCGATATTTCGTTCGTTCAATGCTCCCATCATTAATCCACTTTTGTGCTGATGTCTACTTCCGTTCGGTTCCACATTTTACAAGAATCCACAAGCTTTCACAAGCATGGAACACCACTTTGCCCAGAAGGTTCCGATCGTGTATAGTTGAAAAAAAAAAAGAAAAAACGGAGCCCTTGATATGCATTTCTTTGTGCCGAAACCATCACTCGGACTCGGTAATACTGCTTACGGTGGGCAGAACTGTTTTTTTTCTTTTTTTTTTTTATTATTTAGTCCTCCATTATTCTGATGTATGCGTTTTCGCATAATGGCCACGAGCCCATCGCGAATAAAAGTGGCAGAAGCTGGGGTGTATCATCGCATGGGTTACGGCTTGAATTTCGAGTTATGCGATATGGTATTCCAGTAAAACGCATACAGAAGGGAGTTACGAAGAGTCAGCTCTTACCTACCGATGAATATATCTATATAATGAATGCACAGAGTCTGCGTTTGTCAGTCAAACGAGAGTGACTCGGCACAATGAACGACGAGAAGTGATGATAGTGATGGTTCCTGCTGTTCCCGCTTTGCCGTTTTTCTTTTTTCTCTGTCTCTTTCCCATAGCCTTTCTTTTCATTTCAGCGTTTTCCGCATCGGACCCACCATCGTAACATTGCTCTGTGTCCCTATCCTTGTGTGTTGCCAACGTCGAACAGATACTGACTTTGTTTGTGAAAAGAGGATTCGGCGGGTCTTGGAAATGGCCGCATAATCTCTACGCATTATTATGAAATCGATGAAAAACCGAACGCCATTGAAGTCCGAGTGTGAAAAGACAATAACGAAAATTTGCACGTAAGAGCTTGAAAAAAATTTCATCGCTCGCGTTATTTCTGAAGCATATTTTTTGGACGCGTATATACGAAATATTCGAAATTATTTTCCTGTTTGCGTCTTTGGCGATACAACTCGTACGAAACTTTTCTCTTTGGCTCTCAACTTTGTATGTCTACGCCAATAAAGTCTGGCAGAAATATATCATCATGTGGAGGAGGACGATCCGCGATAAATTTCCAATTACTGTAATTGTCAGTTAAGCCGTAGATGAATGCTATAGCGTGTGGTCCAGAGTAGTGTTTGTTCTGTACAGCAGAGAGCGGGTGTATGATACGGAGCGTTGGCTGAGGTTAAATTACCAAAAGGCATTAATCGTAGACTTCTCCGGCACGAAAAGTCGTAGCGCGAAACAAGCCACAGACGAAAAAAAAAAGCGCTCGAAGAAGAAAAACAACAGGGATAGGATGTGAAAGAGTGGGAGTTTGGGGGATGGAAAAGAGGAGCGGAGAATAATATGATAAAAGAAAATCGGCGACGCATAACGCGCCAAAACTCGCTTGCGTGACCGCTAATTTCCCTAATTTCGTTAATAAATTTCGTCAGACGGGGTGAGCGCTTCCACGCCCCCTCGTTTTCCACCCTCCTTTATTTTTAGGTTCGCGCGCTTTTGCGCAAACTTTCTACCCTCGGATTATAAAGGAATTAACTCGATGAAATAGCTGAGCTATTCGGAGCGTTTGCCGACGCCTAAGCGGAGACTACCGCGACCTCTTTGTTTCGGGGGATGTCCGGGTGAACGGGGCAAGAGGCCAGTGCTCAACAACATAAAGAATTTCAACCTACAGAATGTATACATATAAATATAAATGTTACAGTCAGTTGGTGCGTGGGGATAATACAAAACTGAGAAAGATGAGGCGATTCCGGAGTTGAACCGCGCGAGCGAGGCAAAAAGTGAAAGAGAATTATTCGCAAATACGGGGTAAAAGCTGCTGTTGGTGACTATGGGCGAAAATGCAAGGGATGTGAGCTACAAATTACCGAAGCCGAAAACCATCGGGAGAGTCCAGCAGCTTTTTCCACAATAAAATATTCAAAAAATTATTTCCCGTTTTATTATTATTTTTATGATAGCTGGCGCGGCTTCGCGCCTATAGCTAGGCTTTGCGGTCTCTGCTCATATCCCTCTCCGTTCCCTTTCGCGCGCAAACATTTTACCTCATTTTTGTTTGTTTTTTTCCCTTCATGAATTACATTTGAAATTATGGGAAGCAGTCCATGCGCAATGCTCGGTCAGTTAATGCGTATACACATTTTTACGAGGATGTTTGGGTGCTCGGAAAATCCGTGGATGACAGTGCGGACGATATATTAGTCGCATGGTGAAAAGGTCGCCGCGGTAGAGACTCTGCTCCGAATCTCTTTTTTCTCTGCCGTTCGTAACTGTTATTATTGTCATTGTTATGATTATTATTAAGAGGGTAATCCGATGCTCTTAATGGTTCGGAGAAAAAAAGTCTTGCTCGCGGGCCATTTGTTGGCAAAGCATTCGCGAGGCGAACAAGTCCCTGGAACAGCGTGTACGCCTTATTGTTTTCAAGCGGTCCAACGTACCTGTCCAATTTGGCGAAACTTTTGGCACGTCTCCGACGTTTATTATCGCTCCAACAAGACGGAATTGGTGCAGTAAGAGAATCAGCCAAGCACGAAGGAAACTGCGGCACTAACTGTGCGGTACCGTCTAACATTTCCCCTCGACGCCATCTTTCCCGTGACTCGCTCTCTCTCCCTTTTATCCTCTCTACTACCGTGTTAACCCGGCCTTCAGCTCAGAAACGGTTGCACCAGAAGCAGAACCGAGCGCAAAGAGAAGTTTCGAATTTCTCCGGGCGTGGCCTACTTCATCTCGGCATTGTAATCTAGATGCAAGCCCATCGAGACAACGAGACGATACGAAGTAAGGCGGAGAGCGGCAGAAACAGAGATAGATGGAAAATTAAGGGAAAAAAGAATAAGGGCGAGAGACCGGAATGGCAAAAGGATTATTCGTCATTCGCCAATAAGAATTTATACGCCAAGAGAGAAGAATTCAATAACGAAATGGTGAAAATATACGGATGAGCTGCTCTCGTTATCTGGCCAGTTTGAGATGGTGAAATTGAATCAACGGAGTCTTTGCTCATTGTATTTTCTCACCGTAGTGTGCCCACATTGCAAATTCACTTGCTAAAGCGTCGAGATATATTACTCGATATTCTTCTACAACAATATGACGTCTCCAGGTAAATTTAATAATCTGCTAATGAGGGCGACTCAAACGTGCACCTTTCAGTACTGGATTCAATCTTCAATTTTCATGCACGCTATCAGCTGAAAACGTTGGAGATAGACTCAAAGGTATTTGTAATAGGGCATTGCGCGTGTCATTCGGTATGATTCTGGTTTAGGCGTTGAAAGTTGTCAAACACATGACTCGCTAGAGTCACAAAGTGAGTATGACAAAAGTGTGAGTATGTCGGCGAGGCAATGTTGGTCCGGCTTAAACTGTCACAATGGTGATCCAAGTTGGCATCAATGGCCACATAGTCAAAGCTCTTTCCTGCTCTACCCCGGCACACTATATTCCGCGATTCTGCGATTTCTCTAATTCACTCTGTGCAAGAGAGCACGCAGCCCCGAACTGACTGATACAAGCTGGTTGCGCGACGTATGTGCACGTGTCCATGTATAACGACGCTCAAGCATCAACGCGAAGGGGGGCCCGTATTTCGTTCGAACCGATCAAAGGCCAGCCTTTGCGTAACGCAGCCACGTAACTGGAAGCAGGCTATCTATGTAGCATTGCAGCGTTCGGTACGCTGTGATCCTGCGTGTGATGCCAGCGAAACGCAAACGGCCATTCGGCCACACCGAATCTGGCCCGTCAATGAGAACGCAATCAACTTCACCCTTTAGAACCCAAATCGCATGAGCAGAGTGTCCACGAGCTGCAGGCGATATTCCTACAAAATTCTATATACTCTGCGACCGGAAGACTAATCGCGAACATCAGGGTAACTCTCGTAAAGAATAAAAAGTATAATGAAAATTTTTATCTGGAATGCCGTATAAGCTCTGGCCGGGATCCTCAAACTTTTACCAACAGATTCCTGGCCCATCGCGGAATCACGATGCCCGAAACAGCGTTCTCTGCATGATCGTTAAAATTCAGCAGTTTTGTGGTTATGACAAAGAAAGAGAGAAGAAATCTCGATTCACCGCGCCCTTCAGGAGCCAGAAGCAGAGCAAGCGACTACGACGTATCGTCACTCGCACTTCTCGGTGGTTCTGCTGCTGCGCTCGCATGGAAACCCGGCGAGTCGTTTATTATGATTCTCCGAGCGATACGGTTATAACTGTAATTAAGTTCTCGTCCGCTTGGCTCTCGCGTATTCGTGAGCTCTATACATGCACGTATACACAAATCTATAGAGGGAATGATGCAGTCTATAGCGGTGTGGGCGATGATGTCCGGTCGCAGTCCGGACGATGGTATGAGAAAACTGGAGTATCGAGCAGCAGCAAGGGTTAATAGCGTTTACCGTTTTACTACACGTAATCTCTTGGTCCCTGTCACTCGCAAATGTTCCATTTCTTGGAAGGGGGTTGACACACCTATCGGGTCTTTTTGGCTTACCAACCGAAGGGGATGAGGACTTTAAGTGTTCTCGATTTTGTTACTCATCTCTATATACCACCGCTGTTGTCTCATCATCTTGGCCCCCCGGCATTTATCCATAAGGTCCTTTTAAAGTTATATCCTCAGCACACCTTGAAAGCGACTGGAGGGTTGAGAGCCTCTATGGCTGTTGTAGATAATAGGAAAAGTTATTTTCCCTTTTTCCTCTCGCTCTTTCTCCCTTGACCTTTTGACGAGAACTCGCGGCGCTGGCTCGGCGCTGCCCCCTTTTCTTTTAGTCCCAGGACGTCCCAACGTTTCTATCCATTTCTTGGTTTTATTTTCCGATTGTCCGCTTTCTCCGGATCGACATGCCATCAGAGAGAAAAGTTTTGGAAGCAGGCGTTCTCTTTCTGTTGGTCGTTCGTTCGGTGTTCTCGAGGTATAAGCACCCGAGGTATTTTCAATATCTCTGACCATGGCCTCCGAGTATCCGGAATCTATTGCTCGTGTGTGCTCATCCCAAAAAAGACGTGAGACGATCCGTCCGTTGATCGGTGGTGGAAGTTGTCCGATGTAGTAAAAGGATATAGCGTCTGCTGCGTAGGTGACCCTGATCTTGGCGACGAGAATGATGGCATTTCTCGATAGCTTCCTCATGATCTCGTATATATCTCGGAAATAAAGAGGAATTGAGCCGGCAAATTCCAAGCAAATACGAATAGCATGTGGAATCCTTTGGCAAAGCACTGGCTGGCTCCGTTTGATCGCGATGAAGCATAAAGGGACCCGTAAATCTTCAATACCAGCGCGGGGGATAATTGCGGGAGCAATTATACACCCAAAGGCAGCAACTAAACAGGTTCATACGTATATCCGAGTGAAATATAAATATATAGACGTGTGAAGATGGGATTGCAAATGTATTTTGATTATATAGAAGAGGTACGAAGCCGGCCGCGAGTCTCTTTTGGCTGCAGGATTTGGCGGCATGGTCTAAAACCATAAAACCACCACATACGCGCGCATTCAGCCGGGATTTGCTTATGAGCTCGATCGCACTCACTACCGAAATATCCCTCGATGTAGGCTCTCATATATATATATATAGCGCGAGCAGGGTTAATACTACTGTGGGCAACAACTTGTATTGCGAGTGGTACATTCAACATATATACATACGTATGTATATAATATGGTAAAGCCTAGTCGATTTGCGGTCTTGAATGTATCGCACACTCTGCCGCGCTTCATTAGGGTCGACAACAGCAAGCAATCTCACAAAGGGCCACATATGCGCAGGCCGAAACCATGCTCGTCTATGTCGTCCCATTGGCTATGACCTCCGATCCGCAAGCATTGCAGCTTTTGGTCATACTCTGGATATGTTTAGTCGACGTATATATACTAGTTAGACGTCAACTATGTGAGCTTTCGTGGGATCGAGCTTTTCTATTGCAAACTTAATCTCTTTCTCGCTCGCTCTCCTTCCAACTTTATCACAGTTACCTCTGCTGCACGTGTGTTTGATGCTTAGCGCGATGTGGCTATTCCTCATCCACAACTCTATCCTATCATACTCATCGGATGTCGGATGTTGAAAAGTTCAATCCTTCGGCAACATTGGGTCATGAGAGGCAGATAAACGGCGGGAGTTGTTTTACGCAAAGAATCTGACTCGAACGAATTGTCGATGCAAAGGTGTGTTGAGCCTAATAACACCGCGAGGAGGGCGGAGCAGGTGGAGCAAGAGAGGATAGACGCGGATTAAAATTCGTTAACCCAAGTAGTAATAATGCAGAAAGCTGTGATAAAACGCGGCAAAGTTAAGAAATAAGTTACGAGGAAGAAAGTTTTAGCCAAAGCGTTTACAGACCCGATATTTCGCGGAACGAATTGATGCACAACTTGGATCTACTCTCCACTTGTAGGTAACCGGATCGTAATATGAATTGGATGTGCTACGTGGCAAGGTAAATTGAAGTTTTAATCGAGATAAGCGGGCCGTGGCAAATCGTAACTGTGTATAAAGTTTCCACATTTATCCAGCATATGTATAACTATATATGCTGAAGATATCTATTCATATATTTATAGATATAAATGTATATGTGCGCGCGAGCGTGAGATCGAGCGAATGAGAGATTTGTAACCACCTCCACAAACCGTACCCGTTCACGAATAAACATAAATCCATGTCGTATTATACGCGCCCGACAGTTCGGCAATAATTAGTAATTGTAATAGGTGATTCGAACGATTTGCCAAGCTTGCTACCAAACTAGCAAGAGGAAGGGAACAACGCTCACCTGATTACTTATCATTAATATTGCATTTGTGAATTAATGAACGACAAAGCCCCCCACCAACCAAGTATGACCATTCAATACCAAGCTATTGTGTAATACGACCCTCCATCAGCCAACGGCTATCGCTGTTTAGGTGTGTCTGCTGCATCCATGATGTGTACATCTCTCTCTCTCTCTCTCTCTGCCGTTTCTCTATATGCACAGCCTAGTAGTCAAGCGTACCCTCCCAATTGACATGTTTAAAATCGATCCTGTTTCTCTACCTCTCGCTTCTCTACTTGCTCTTTCCACCACCTCCCTTCTTCCTTTTCTCCTTTACCAGGCTCGCTCGCTCTCGCTCTCTCAACGTACGGCCTTCACAGTGCGTAATTCCGCCGACTGAATTTGCGGTAGCGATGCTCCAACTATATTCCGAAATGGACTGGCTTTTACGCACTTACCATTTCCATCCGATTCGCCACAACGAATAATCCTTTGATATTTTCATTATTTATTTATTCTTTATTGTAATTAACATCTGATTGGATTCAATAAATAGGAGAGAGGACACGTTACTCGCTCAAGTGGAGATTTATTTAATTATTAATTGACGAATTGAACTCGACTCTGTGACGAAGGATGCTTTGAAAATAAAGGATCACGATTCATCAACCTTTACCGCGAATCACGAATCCAAACTTCATTTTTATTCCTGGTTCATGCGAATTCAATGAAAATATGTAGTTTATACCGAGGCGTAGCAAGGGAAGAAACGAGAAAGAGAAGAAAAAAAAAAGCAAACCACAAATACACCAGGATATTCCTGTGGGCACTCGAAAACGAGAGCCCGTTAAGATAACGCTCCGTAAGTTCTCGACTCTTCGCGAAACGTTCCAGCTTCGTATGGACAAATACACATGTCTACGGGGCATTCAATGTCAAAGTGACTACGTCCCAATAACCATGCATTCTTTTCATTTCCTCCTCTGTGGTGCTTTGCATGTCTTATAAATTTTAAATAACAAAATAAACAAACGGACTGAGGACGCAGAGTCTCGTGAAAAATTTCAAATTCAACGACTTTTCGTTATACTACATCGACCGTTACGTGAATTTCGAATTAAAACAAAAACAAAAACAAAAACAATTTCCACAGAATAATAGTCAAAGTATAAAAAAGCCAAAGACAAGTATTGATCTTTCGAAGAGGACTGGAAAGAATCGTATGATCGAGAATACATGGCGATTAACGAGAATGGTTTTATTCCATGTTCCACATATCGCGGAAGAGAGAAACATTGCTGGGAAGACAGACACGACTCTGCAATTACAATACGTTGTCCTTTCTTATCGCGTGTAGATATGTATGTATGTATGTATATTTGGGCATCGATTAGCACTGGGAGATCGTTGAGCCGATCTTTCGATATTCGATCCTGCGGAACGAGGAATCCTCATGGCTATTCTTGACCCTACGCTCGTATTTTATCTCAAGGGAAACGACCAAACACGACACAACTTTAACGTTCAGAAACAGAGAAACTGCTGGCAACTTGCTCTTCCTTTTTTCCCTCATACTTTTCCGTATCTGTCATTTCGTCCCTTGCGAATATGAGCAAACATATCGTAGCGTTTCATCCCCCATGTCCATCCCCGCAAATGGATAAAAATATATTTTCCAAACTATTCCCATACAAATGTTACGATTGCGAATTTAACGATGACAAATGTTTCGTACGCACGAGTGCATCGTATGATTCAGAAAATCGAGAGCTGCGTAACCAATTTTTACGATCGCTCCTTATCGAAAGTTAATATTTGTTGAACAATTAAAATGTTTAATTTTATCGCACAAACCTTTCTCCATAAACGTCACGTGTTACGGTAGTCAGGAAATTACTCACCTGAAAGCATACGAGAAAAAAAAAACCAGAAATAAGTGAAATGTATTAAATATTTATTTATTTATTTTCTACACGAAAATGCAAGCGGACTCGGCGGTGGGGCTACTCGGGTGGGTGACCGTTGAGCCACTGCTGAGGAGGTTAGGGAGATAATAACAATGGAAAGCAAAAAAAAATGATGAAAAATATGAAATAAGTAAAGCGATTTCATTTTAAGCTCCGGGAGCGAAAAGTTTGTGGGTCGTGTGGAAAATCCGTTGACCGTAGGATACAGAAGAAATGTCGAAGCTAGAATTGCGATACGAGAACACGTAACTCAAGCGAGTGAGCTGGATAGGTAAGAGAAGATTTTCAGGTCAGTTGAATCTCCGAAACCTCGCCATATGGATTTTCCCTATATATATATATATATAGCGGCAAAAGGAGAACATTTTTCCAATCCCCGTGAGAGGAAGTACGCGAGCTACCAGTCTAAAGAGGGTAGTGGCTTGTACGAAGCTTCGGATACAGCATTAAAATATGAACACCAGAGTGAACACGCGATCTCTTTCGGTCATCCAGAAACCACTGTACGGAGATTCATCTATACATGCACGCGCGTATGACTACACATACTTTCAAATATTCTCCATTTTCTCAACATTTTTCCAGCTTCCATATAGATATACAAAATTCGATGATACAAGAGCATTTACGTAGAGAACGGAGCTGCTTTTTCGCAGTTCCGATACTCGCTGGCCGATCTCGGTCATATACCTAAGATATCGACTCCAGCTTGCTCTCATATTGGTTTTACGATTTTTACGACATTTTCACGTTTCATTACGACAACTGGCCCGCTTGCTCAATGGCACGGCAAACCAGGCTGAATATTCTCCGGCAAAATCGCTTCTTCGCCTTCAGTTTCCGGTCTATACCATGTTTTATGTCTCCGAAGTCGTGCATTTATTAAAAGGAATACCGATAAACGAATGATTATCAATGTTGGAAATATCTTCACATGGCTTGGAATAAATGATTTAATCTTTAATTGTTTTATGCTTTCTTCATTCATTCTAAAGTTGAAAAAAGTCTCAGGTTAGGTGGTAGAAAATCATCGAAATAATGTATCGATTCGAACAAAGTGGAAAAAGCCGATCATGTTGGGACGATAAATAATTTAATATCTCGTTTTTTCGCGCGACAAGGTATGCAAATGGCATTGTGGCTTTATGGCACTGGCGGTACCACGAAGTCTGTGCCTTTGAAAAAAAAAAAACAGCGAATGTCTGTGAGTAGGGAAAGAATTATTCAATTCTTCATGGACGTGTTACAATCGTCTCTCCTATCGATTAAACTTCAGTTTTAAACAATTTTCCACAAAATTCGAACAAGCGAAATATAATGAAAATGGTGTTCCGAATTAAAACTTTCGTCTCATTAATTTGATCTCTAATGCATGACCCTCTTGAGAAGCTTCTCGTAATTAATTATCGACGAAACTCAATTCACCAATGAAATTAATCGAATTCTCATCGTTAAGAAACTTTCCGATCCGACTGTAGCCGAGCAATTTATTCTTAAACATAAAAAGGAAACGAAAGTTCTGGAGGTTGTTCGAGTGAGTGAAAAGGGACACATAGCTATATATGTATATAATAAATGATAAAGGAAAGGTATGCAATGGGTGTGTGGTTGGTTGGTGTTCTCGGGCGTTCCTACCGATTGACTTTAATTACTGATCGGCACCGAGTGCGACTGACGTCCCTGTCGTAAATTAAGGGTGATTACGGTGCGAATGCGAGCGGTCGAGTAATTGTTGGGCCTGCTTCGGGGTTCTCATTTTCGTTTCCTCTTCTGCTTGTGCTTTCTCATCAGACTCGGCGCGGTGCAGATTCACGTATAAAGCAAAATATTCAGTGATTCCAAGTCTCGAATTTTTTAAGCCCGAATAAAATATGATTCAGAGGATATTTCAAAAATGTCTCTCCTCCTCGGTCCTTCACAATTTGGAATAAGATATTTCGAGTCCAATCATTAGCGGTTCAGGAGGAAAGGATTGAAAAAAAAAAAATAAGAAAATTAATTGATTACAAAATGAATAAAGAAAAAAGCTGTTTGAAAAATGTTTCAGGTTGAAGAAATAATAAGATGCATAGCATGTTTCAAGGGGAAGACGAATAACGATGAATAACTCGTCGTCTTGCAAGGAATCAGTATGCGAGCCCGGCCATAGGACCATCATAATTAGCATTTAATTAATTGGACTAATGTGCGAAACACGTTCGTTACTTAAAGAGACACGCGATATGTGTTTCGTTGGCAGGAGATCGCGGTCAATGATGCGACGCGAGTTTCGCACATTGAATCCGTTCTCCCTTTTCGATATACACGCACGTATATCTGTCTTCATTTCCAAGTAGAAATGTTGCTGAATCGAAATGTGTCGATTGATCGATTTACGATGCAGCCCGCGGTGCAAAGACATCGAATTGGGTGGAAAAAAAACCGAATTGGCTAAAGAAATTGGAGGTTTAAAAATCTCCCAAAAAAAAAACAAAAAACACACACACACACTTCGGAGGATAAATTTCTTTGGATCGTGGAATTCCACTGGAGAAGATCGGGAGGAATGTTAATTACCAGAAAAAATATACAATTACAGTACAATTAATTTGGTAATTTAATTCTCAACTTTTGGCATAAGAAAATTGTCAAAAGAAATCATTTGCTCACGAAAAATATTCAAGTTGAAGCTTTCGACTGTAAATTGCGACCACGCCGCCCACTCACAAAAAACTCGATACTTTCTTGGCCATGCACACGAACGAATTCGAAGGTGAACGACTCGAAACTGCCAATTGTCTCAAGCGTAACGAGAGCCGCTTTCGAGATATCTCGGGGTCATGCTCGATACATGCGATAACTAATGTGCCTTAGGAAGAAAAAAAAAAACTACTCGAAAATCCTAAGACAAGAATGACCCAATTCGACGAGACCAACAAAATGTGTGGAAAAGATTTTTTTTTTTTTTTAAACTCGATAAATGGTTGCGTGAGAATGGAAAAAATGGATATAAATATTTTTAACGACACTAAATGGAATGGAGCTTGTTAAGAGAAATCGATAGAAAAAAAAACAAAGTAGAAAAATATTTGAATGCCAGTCTGCACAGAGAGTTTTCAGAGGCAACAAAGAAATATTTTATCCAGCTGTATAATTTTGATAAATTGCGCTGTAAGTCTATTGCAGATATCTCTCATGGTAACACCCCATTGTTAAAAGGCAATAGCGTAGATTGGGGGTGTAAGCTGAACGTGAAAAGTATTGCAAAGCCAATGTAGAAAGAGGGAGAGAGGGAGAGAGAAAGTGAGAGAAATGACGACAAAAGCAGGCGAGTAATTCCCACAATGACATAATCAGTCGTGGAGGTTTGAATTTATATATGTGGCATTGGTGACCGTTTTCTCTCTAGCGCGAGACACACAATGCGCCATTGTCCTTGCTCTCGTGTTCTCTCACACGTATACAAATGCGTTCAACTCGACGATTTCTCTGTTTCTCTCAGTCTCTCTGTTTTTCATGCAAATGCTCCATTTTCATCTCGCCGCGATAAATTTAAACTCGTACGACCCTAAATTTATCAGATGATTGTCCAAATTTGAATTGTCCAATAGAATTGTCAATCGATTCTCAGATATCGACTGTTTTCCACTTTCTCAATCGACGTATATTCGGAAAATTGATTTGTGAGAGAGAGAGAGAGAGCGAGAAAGATATTTGTTATATCCATAGAAAGATATGTACTAAGTGAGAATTGATCAATCGAGTGGAAATCGGAAAATCATTCAACCAGAATCGTTTGTCTGTTTCAAAAGGCCGAAAGAGTCTTACGGTCCAGTTGCAAAATCAATTGTCTGAGGCTGTGTGGCACTAACGTCTCCGCGGAGCCATCCGTGACGGTCAAACATTTTGGTAAGCTGTCTCTCGAGTCTTATGAGCGCTCGAAACGCATGAATATATACGAAAAACAATTTGCCAAATTGTTTTTACCGACCAAAATAACTCAATGAGTGCTGGATATAAAAAAAGTTAATAATTCCTTACAGTCCGGCAAACATGGCACGAGTAAAAAAAAACCAAAGAGAAAATGAATTGCTTCTGTTTGTCACTTTTGACACAAAAGAAAACTCTTTCGATCAATTATTGGGCTTGAAAATTCTCTCGCGCCAGCCCTTCCGAGCTGCAGGCTAAGAAGAAAAAAAAGTACACGTAAGATATCGAGAAGCATTGATACTCAAAGTACAAAGTACTTGGGTACATGCTGATGGAATTACGCGAATGAAAAGCCGCCTTGAAAAATGTGCTCCTGAATGAAAAGGAAACACTTCGGCAAAATATGCTATCGGATCGAAAAGACAAAGCTGCGTATCGAAAGTGCTCACTGCAGGAACTATTTGAATAAAAGGAAAATAAAAAAGTGGAAATTTCGACGACGTGGTGAAAAAGTATTCGCTTAATAACAAAATATTTGTGATTTTTTAATCACGTTTGAATTAAAGCCATACGACGAAGGCTAAAGAAATGAGTAAAAAGTTATTTGTTTGTGTAGAAGGAGCAGCTTCCCCGTGCTGGGTGTGTCAAACCTTAATGAAGTTGAGATCGATTCGAGTGAACGCAGCTGGATGTTAGGCTACCCTAGATGTACACACCGAATATAGAGAAAGGTAGAGCAGCAGGCGTCGGAGAATAAAAAGACCAAGGGGAAGGAAAACCGTGGAAAAAAAAGATTGCGAGGGCAAAGTGGAAAAGTGCTCTGAGGCAATAGACACGTAGCAGGTAAAAATGATGAGCGACTCCATATAAAATAAATGTTTGACAGTAAAGCTCTAGTTCCATCATTTCCTTTGATCCTTCAAACTTGTTGGCCAACATTTCGCTACGAAAAACTACTATGAATTGTTTCCAAATATCGCGCGAATTTGAATTTTTTCGCTGATTTCATTTCGTCCGACGGTTAAGCTAACACGGATTTGCACCGCATGATTTCCAATGCAGATGACAAACGAAAAAATTGAACGGGTTAAAGCATCGATCGCTTAGCGAGACAATCCTTTTGCCAAGTTTGTGAAGCAGCAAAACTCGTGCAAATGCGATGCAGTTTCATTAGAAACGAGTGGCTGAGGACAAGACTCTTGGGAGGTGAGACAGAGCCGTGGGAGGCAGTGGAATCACAGAAAAGTAGTGGAGTTGGAAAAAACAAAAGTGGTGTTGATAAATAGCCGCGAGGGAATAAGGAGGAAAATTTCAATAAATAATTTGCAAAACATCATTATTCCCCATGACCTTGTGACACAGGGAAATATGGCGAAAGGAAATGTTGAATATTTATAAAGCAACAATATTATTTGATCCGAGTGTCCAGCTCTTTTAAAATACAAGTCTCATACTTTCTATTGATCTCCAGAGGGTTTCGAACGAAACAGCTGAGATAGAGAACGCAGAAGATTTTCCATAGCAAAATACATACGTGTAGGAAATATATATGCAAAAGTGCAACCTGGTTTCGGTATAACACACTTTTTTGCATCGCCGAGAGAAGAGGAACAGCCGCTCGCCGATACACCTTATTTTGTGCGAGTGAGAGAGCGAACCAAAATGAGAGAGAGAGAGAGAGGGAGAAAGGAGTACGAGCGAAGGCTCGGATCCCGAGACTACTTTCGTGTCTTTCTCGCTCTCTCCCGGTCTCTTTTGGATTCCCTATCTTCCTAGGATACGAGCACACACGAGCGAACGCAGCGTGCGCCCCAGAGAGAGGCCTGTTTGCCGACAGCAAATAAACGAAAATAAAGTGACGATGCAAGAGCGGCGAAAGAGACATACGGAGAGGATCCTGCGCGAGCATTTATATGGGACGTTATGACTGCAATATAATACAATTTTGAGGAATCAAAAGGGAAAAAATTTCGATATTTCTTTCGATGTGTCGATGTCTGCGAAGGACGATTCTTCGCCTAAATTTCGACGAGGATTTGCTCGTAAGAATGTTCCAAGTATCGAAAGGAAAATATGATTTTTCCAACGCTCGGGCTGACCTGAAAATTCCGCATCGAAAGCCCCTTGCAAACAACTTACTCGTGCCTGATACTGTGGGCTTGCTCGAATCTGCAGAGCTCCGAAATATCGTGCACGAGAGGGGGAGGACGAGAGAAACGCGGGTCTCTTCTCGTGTATACGTGGAGCAGGCATCCTCCACTTTAACTTATACGATTTTGGACTTAATCTGGAAGACAGATTTACACCCACAGAGCCAGAAACGGTAAGGGCGCGGGGAAAGAACAGCAAGAGGAGGAAAAAGAAGATAGGCGAGGAAGTAAAGAAGAGGCCACAGGTTGGCAAAAAAAAACAAAAAAAGAGCTCGATCGAGAAGAATAAGACGCGCGAAGGCTGGCTAAGAAGCGAAGGAAAAGGATGAAGGCAAGAGCACTGGCAAAGAATAAGAAGCAGGCGCGAGAGAAGGAAAGAGAAATCGAGGAGACGCAGCAGTTTATTACGTTCAGCTTAGCTCGCCAATGACGGTGTATACGTTTTTCATCAAGTTTTTTGTTTGTTATCTCAAAGTTTTCACTTTTTTCGCAACCGGTACCGGCGGTTCAGTAGTGGATGGAAGCACTAAAACGATCTTACGAGGACGCGAGTACTCGGTAACGCCGATTTACACTATGGGCAATTAATTACCGGCTTATACGACGGGGACTCGCGGCCAACTCACTCGAGCAGTATTTCCTCCGCGTACATGAACCCATCCGGAGATTACGGACGCTCATAATTTCTTCTATGTACGCAGTTTATATATTATATTATAGGGGCAAGGCTCGTACCAGTGCGAGTGTACGTTATTATTACGTACTCCTGGAACGAATACTTCTCTCTTTACTACACGTACCGATGAATTATGTGTCCTCCGCCCCCTCACTTTTCTGTCCTCCCATATAAACGCGGATAAAAGCGATGGCATTTGGATGAAGAGCTTAAAGACGAAGACGATAGTGGGTAAGCACGCGTCAAAGCTTAAAACATTGGGGGCGCGCGTTGCAAGGATAAAATAATGTGAAAGATTCGAGCAGCGAGAATGAAGGGCACGTGACGTCGTTGGAGAAAATGATAACATTCAGTTGTTAGAATGTGTTGACACGGTGAAAAAAGTGGTTGCTGAATCAGCAGAAATGTTAGTACCATTTAGGCATCATCATCCAACCGGTGGAAGAGCCATTTGTGTGCAAAAAGCCAAACATGCTTTCCGGGAAGGTGGAAGCAGGGCTTGGAGGACGTGAAAACCACTTGGCCGGGTACACATCCAGAGTAAAACCGGGCAAGGACGCGCGGGCGATGTGGCAGAGTGCAGAGAACACCGATTGTTCCGCTTGCCCACACCTTCCTCGCCTCTACTTCCCGTGTTCTCTTCTTCCCTTGGGCTACCGAAACGACGAGCAGCAACGGCAGAGCAAAACCAAAAACTACTCCCGGGCTAACGTGATTAATGGCATTGAAGAACGTATATATAGAGCGCCCCAATGCTTTTACTTCCTTTTTATCTTTTCAACCTTATTCTTTGTTCCAAACCCTACAACTTCCATTCGACCTGAGAGATCCTAGTGCAGATGCGGCTTTGGTCCACGTGTATCCGGTTAACATCGAACCATCCCCAAAGTTATTTGTAACCAGTCACATTGTATCACCGTCCCATCGAATACCGGAACTTATTCCGTCGGCTATTCGCGGATCTCAGGGTATAGTTTTTGTTTTTGTTTCTTTGAAACGACTGATTCGACGACCGAGATAAGGTCTTATTTTTCTCACACAATTACGATGTCTCGGATGTTCAGCGCTGGCTCGATAGCTTATTTTTACGACTAAATGAGCCGTGAGTCATCGGTGGATGACTCACGAAGAAAACGATCGCATTCCGCGAGGTTTAACTTGTTCATTATACGCTCGCATGCCGTCCCTCTCACCTGAGTCCCTGGAAAGGGATAAATTTTCGAAAATAACGAGGGGGATATAGTGCAGAGAAACTGCTAGCGTATATATATATATATATATAGAAGAGGAAGGATACGAGAAGGCTAAGTATAATAATTTGGTCGGTAAGTACGCGGGGAACTGTTATTCTCGCGGGAGGAATCGTTTGTTAGTAGTCGAGAGCTAGTACACCACCGCCGCGGCTTCCATCTACCCTGTTAGTTTTCTCATACAACGCTGAGGGTGTCGCTACTTGTGCGGTTAGTCTGCCTCGGCCTCTGCTCTCGCTCTCTGTCTCTTTCTATTTCAATACCACCTTCTCGAATTTCATATCTCACAAGCGTTACGTAGACGAGGCACGACCGTCGCGGATATATTAACGAGGACTTTACGTACTCTTGCGAGCGCCACGTGCCAGAATGCCGGTCTGAGTTGTATATTTATATAATGACGTAGCCAAGCGATCGAAAGGGACTGACTTTCCCAGCAGTGCCTCGCTCGGCGTCATTACGAAGCACACGTGGCTGGACTAGATATGTGCATGCAATCCAAAGGAGTCGGATACGTATTCAAGTACGCGTACTGCCAGAAAGCTCTTACAAACGGACAGAGGAGACCGAGAGCCAGAAATAATTGAGGAAATCTGGAAATTATGCTTGCCCGCCGTAGAGTTATCGCGCGCGTAAAGTTAAGTAAAGTTATGTTGAATCTGTGGGGTACATTACGCTACTAAAATATTGTTCGGAGGTAAGTGAAAAAACAACATGTCGCACGTAATCCACCGGGGCACAAAACCCGAAAAAATCTTTGTTCAAGATTTAAGACGAGCTTCCGGGGAATCCTTCGGGTTTGGGAAATCATTTTTGTGTAGACCGGCGTTCCACATAGCACGGGACCGCGATAGAAAAACTGTAGGAGATTCGAACGAGGAAATATAAGAGAAATGAAGAATGAAGAAAAATTTCGTGTTCACGTGGCGCTTACTGAAACGCATTTCAACGTGTTATCATCACTGTGACATATGCAAGCGCCTGCAGCGAATTGCATAGCCAAGAAATCGTGTCTCGGTACCTCACACCAGAGGCTTGTATCTAAGTAAAAGAGAGATAGAGAGCGAAAAGAACTCGTAAGAGGCGAATATATATGAAGGCAAATGCACTGAGAAAAAGCCTCGACTAAGAGCGCGACAGACCTCGAGAAAGCGCGCATACATGCTGCGATAGTTGTTCAACTGTTTCCAGTCGAATAGAATATTTTCTCCATTTTCGTCGTAAGTTCTAGAACCGGCGGGAGTCACCGCCGCAACCGCAGATTTTACTCTCGCGTACAGACATATTCATATACTATATAAAGACAGACAGCCACACACAGAAGCACCAGCAACGGACTCGTATTCGGTGGAAGATGTCGCGAGAATAAACTGGCGGCGGAAGCTTTTGCCTTGAGACACATGACGCACGGCATCGAGCGGAAACTCCGCGGGATATAAAAGCGTGGAAAGAAAAGAACGTGTACCTTACTTCCGTATATTACAGTAAGCTTGTATATTACGGATTGTCATGAACATCGCTGCTGTAAAACCATAGACACGTAAATCCCCGAATCAACGAGATAAAATGAAAATATTCAAGTGGGACATGCTTGACATCACGTTTCTCGTGATTCTCGAGAAAATAAGGAAAAAAATAATCCGTACGTATGTTGCTATGTTTGTATCCGGAAATCAGCGATATCGGAAGATGGTGAATTCAAGCTATTGCCGAGTTATTTAAAAGGGTAAGAGCATTTACGTATTTTGTATCATGCGGAGATAAGAAAAGAAGAGAGAAAAAAGTAAGATAGCCGCGCGCTTGGTAACCTCCTCTCCGCCATCTTTACGACGTACACCGGCTTATTTTATTGACGTACTTCTTTTCTTTTCCCAACGAAATTATCATAATGGGCTCATGACTATTCAGCAAAATCTGAGCTCAAGTCTGCAGAAAGTGGAAAGAGGAGATGCTGGGAGAGAGGGAGGCGAAGAAAGAGGAAACGGAAGAATACACAGCGCCCAAGGAGATTCTGAGCGTCGTTCAAATCGAGTTCATCATCCAGACTCGCGGCTTTTTCATTCAGCCCTTGCACCTTCCTCTCCCTCCCTTCTTTTGCCATCCTTCCTCACAGAGCACAGCACAGTAGAGCCAGAGTTAGCACGAAAAGGGTGGAACTCTCGTGCCATTCGTCACAACCTCCACCCCCGACGCAGTTTCTACGTGCAAGACACGAGCTATGGTTTAGGGCTCAACCTCTCTTTTCGTCCGTGTACACCCTTCTGCTTGTGCGAAAGAGCCTCTCCGTATTGGTAGTTTTACTTTCGTTTCGCCCTGCCGTTGCATACCCGACGGAATCAGTCCGGAGACAAGAGATTTTTTATCAGTATGTCTATATATGGACGATAGGACGATGTGACGTAGCTACGAGAGATCCTGGAAACCCGCCAATGCACTTTACCTTCTGTACTGACTCCCGCTGTCTCTCGATAAGTCTCTTTTCTCCGATGAGCTCTCCGTATTTTCGTTTTCTTTGCCGAAAAAATCAATGGGATTTGTTGCGACCGAGTTGGCTGCCCCCCATTTCTGCGCGAATCTTGGCGTTTACTCATGTACTCAAAGTCGATATTACGACCTCAATCAACTGTACTCCCGGCGCCTAGTTTGATGGACTCTGGAGCTTTCCAAGGGCAAGGGGGGCAATAATCGGCGGGCGGGCGTTCGGGCGGGCGTTCGGGCGGGCGTTCGGGCGAGCGGCCCGAAGTTTCCAACTTTTGAAGTTTCACCACACGGGGGGTCAGGCACGACTACCCAGCTGCCTTTCCTCCAAGTAATCCATAATGCCGCGGAGAGACAGCTATATAGTCAAAGTGGAAACAACTTTGTTCCAAGATGCTACCGCAATGAGCACTTGCCTGAGGAACCTCGTGCAAAAGCTGCGCACATGCCAAGGGAGGAGCACACTCCTTCCGGAGTGTGCTCGCCTCTCCCGAAACCTGGAAATCCGCTTGGGGAATGTCTTCTCGCTGGCAAAGAGTCTCCAGAATTTGCACGAAAGAACGAAAAGGGGGAAGGGGGAGACCGAGCGAAATAAGGACAAGAACAATAGAGAATACGTATGAACGGAAAAGATGGCGAGCAGAACGAGGACGAGGACGAAAGCTTTCTCTCGGTGGTGCCTTATTCCTATTTCTCTCGCGACCGTACTTTCCATCTCTACTTTTTTGGTTCTTCCATTTTATCTTCCTCTACATATTTCCAACCTCGTGCCGACCGTTTTCCTTGGACCTTTGTCTACCCTGACACTTTCCAAGTGAATCTGTCCCGGCAGCACGACTAACCCTCCTTGCACAGTCTAAACTTTTTCCCTTCAACCAACTTGAGCGCATACACAGCAGGAAGTTACACGTACACGCATGTAGACACATGGCAAGGTAAAGTGTGCAAATAATGTAATATAAAAAAATGAAAAGAATCTGAAGATCAAGTCTGTTGATATGATTTTCACTTGAAACTTTAAAGTTTCTCGTTTTCATGAGAATTGAGTAAAGCGACGAATGTTGGCTGAAAAGTACGACACAAACGTTTGTATTACAGGTGCACCGAACCGTCTCCAAAAGATTCTCCAACTTTGCAGACACCCCCTACTTTTTGAGTCGCAGCGGGATTTGGAATAAATCTCCCTCTCATTGTTCAACGTGCTCATAAATAAAGCTTTCGCGGAAGAAAGGCGTCGTCGTCTCCGTTGAATGGGAACGCGGCAAGAGGACAGAGGGAGGGAGGAGGATTCAGGAGGAGAATCAGGGCGAGGGTGCAAACGCCGGATGGACATCCCGAATCAATCTTGTACCGCATATGCGAACCACGGAATAACCCCTGGGGTGATGAAATTCATGCATGAATTAATCTTTCCGGGTGAAGGTGAATTTGCCATTTGGTATCTTCCTACTCGTTTTTCATATGCTCTCCAATGATCATAAGGGTGTGCTCGTGGTGAAAACTTTGAAAAATACAACAAAAATTAACGAGATACGAACGAGATATAAAAAAGGGTATGAATAAGATGGAGACAAAAAAAAGACTGAAAAATGAAGGGTAAAAGAGAAAGGTGGACAGCAGCGTATTAAGAATGAGATGGCGTGTATGCTGCATGGGGCAAGAAATAAAGACTCTTTTTGCAGGCCAAAGTCTGAGCTCATCGTGACGCGCGTTGAGAGACGGACGTTTTCAACGAGATGAGAGATTCGTTGAGAATAAGAAGAAAATGAGAGGGAAAAAGAGAGGTTAAGAAGATAGGAAAGCGTGTCGGTGCAGAGATAATGGAACCAGGTGAAAATAGACAGCAACGAGAAACGAAAACGGTTGGGTGGAGAAAAGGGCGTGAGGAGGAGGCAAGCTTCGCGACGAGATAAGGCTGCGGTTGGCGCTTTTGCAGCAGCGTGTATATGTCTCGAACGTTGAAATGCATACATTTATATATAGACATACTATATAACTTGGTATATATAATGTATATGTATACGCGTGTGGTAATACATACGTTGAGCAGCGCGTGAAACGTGCGAGGTCACTTGGTCGAGTTGGCAATGCGTGGCAATGGTGACTGCTGCAGTTCTAACCGGAAGTCGCAACGTCCATGGAAAACTACTAGGGGTATGCTCGGTGACTAATAGCCAGTGCTCTGGCTACAACCAACCACCACGATTCTCTGTCTCTCTCCATCTCCCTTGCTCTCGTTTTCTCACTCTCACACAAAGATCCTTTTTTCATCCACTTATTTCTCGCATCGTCCACTTTTCCCCTTCTTTGCTTGCTCGTGCAATTCCATTAACCGCGATTAACTCTCAGTCGCTGCTCAGTTTAGAGAAGACACGAACAATCCATAACGATCAATTAACGTTGTTGTACAACACGACCGACTCATTAACGTCCAAACCTGGCTGATCATCGGAAGCTTTGCTTTTTTTTATAAATATACAACTTAAAGCTTTTTATTATTTATTTATTTATTCATTGCGTTGCCATGATATGGGAAACATTAATATCGATAAGCCTCGATCCGTAGGCGAGAATTTTTCTGCACGAAATATAGTCGTGGAATCTCGCACATCCGAGAAAGTTTGTTACGACTTTGAGAAATGGAGTAACCCGAAAGTAGCGTGGAACGTCTCATATCTACAAATGTACCTTATACATAAGTCACCGCGCGGGGATGAAGTGGCTGCGCGTGTTAAGCCCTCGTACATCATTCAAGTTTCATGCAGATATATGCTATTTGAATGTGTGCGGGTTAACTGGTGTTCAAATCCGAGGAGTAAGGTCGCTCGGGACAGCTCAAACGTATGGATCGTTTCCCAAGACTTCTAAATCTTCAATAGTCACATACTAATATATCGTACACACACAAGACATTTGTTTTATTCCGAATAACTCTTGTAATCGATATTTCGTAAATCTAGGAAGATCCATGAGGTTCATGCGTGACATACGCGTGTACAATTTCAAAATTTAACCATCTCGTGCGATATGACTCAAAGCGCATAAAATTTCATCGATTCGCACGTACTCGATATCCGAGAGATTGACGGGAAAGGGGTAAAAAAAAGTGGAAATGGGTCATCCACTGGCAAGATCGTTCCTTGACCTGTTCGTGCATGAGAGCGGTTTAAAAAATTGGCCGGTTCGCAGTGGCATATTTTTCTTCACTACTCCTAACAATGTTTTTTGTTGCTTATTGCGACATTGTCAAGAGGTATTTTGCCGCAGAAAGCTATTTCGTGTCATAACGAAAAAACAACGGCCTTAAAAAAATTTCGGTCAAAATAAAAATACGTGAAAGAATGGAATGGAAAAATGTGACTGCCTTTGATTTTCCTTTCGAGAGCGATAAATCAACTTACACGGGAGAGACCGGAATTTTCAACTAACCCAGCCGTGTGACCCGGCAAAAATCGTGTAGTCGAGCGTAAGCTGGAGATAAGATACTGTTACAGCGCGAAAAGAGGGATGAGGGGGTGAGAGAGCGAAAGAGAACGAGCCGAAGAGGATTTCACGACCGAAATTACTCCGAGTCTTTTTTCCCGATCATATTATACAAAAAGAATTCGCAAAGTAAAATAAATAGAGAAAATGGTTGAAAGTTGTTGCGTTACTTCGAGAGACTAACGCCCCAACGAGAACGGTATTTCCAAGGGACTCAAGTACTAATTGATTACGCCTCGACGATTAGCCGTGTACTCGGCGCCAATTTAGGTTGCAAGATCCAAAGATTGCAAAAACTTGCCCGCAAGCGCTCAAGAAAATTGCTAGCTGCGTCCTTCTCTCCTTTCCTCTCTCTCTCTCTCTCTCTCGCTTCATCATTCGCTTTCAGTAGCAAAAATTTACTAGCCCACGACACGAAAGCCTCAAACATAATCTTTCTCGATGGAATAGAACGAAAAAAGTTTCAATTATTATCATCACAATGAAGTAACAATGCGATAAGTGTCGAATCAAGCTCAAGAGACAATTTTCAGAAGCTTCGCGGCGCGTTGCGCTAGACCAAGAAAAAAATCGACTTCCACAAAAAGTCGTGTCCTCGATTTTTTACAAACTTTACGATCACACATATTGCTTGTTAGTGTTGAGAGGAAATCGGTAGTTGAGTTGATTCGATGGATCGTCACGCAAGTCGCGGAAACGGATAGAATTTTTCCATTGCATATGTATATGTATAGTTGAAGAAATACATATGTGCAAGTTATGCACATTGATCCTGATTCAACGCACGTTTTCTGCAGTTTCTGTGGCTTATTGGGATCGAGGAGAACCAAGTTTCTTACGGTCGAACGATTTCTCCTCTCCTCCTCTATCTCTGTGAAACTTGCCGAATTGCTCGAGGGCCTCTATATATACGAAAAGATGATCTCGTTCTCTTTATCGACTGCTAGTCTGTCGTTCTCTCTGTCTATTCTTCTGTGCGAGAAACTATTGAGCGAGTTGCTCGCTCCAACTCCGGAGTTAACGCGCGGTACGATTCACACCGTCGAGAGCGATGCATAGGGTTTGGTAAATGGCCAAGCGCACCCCGGGGCCCCCCCCCCCCCCCTATGAGCGTTCCCCCGCTATAATGCGAGCCCCACCGAGACTTTCTCAGCACTGGTGCGAATTCTACAAGCTTGCTAGAATATCCAGGAGAATGGAGTAAACATTGTGCATATGTGGGTCAAATCGAGCCAAAAGAGCCAAAATTGCTGCGACCCTTAAAATTGTCTTTTGCTTGAGAAAATGAATGGGGGCGTTTAAAATAACGTTCGACATCGATTACGAAGGGAAGAAATAAGCTTTTGTATTTTAAAGAGAGTAAAAACGAATCGATATTCCCAAGACAATGTAAAGAAAAAAAAAGTTTGCTCCGTGTTAATAAAGCAAAACGCGCTAGAACGATTAAGAATACGCTGTTTTTGTCTCGCTCGAAGCTCCGAGTGTCAACAGAAAAGGAAAGAGAGTGAAAACAAAGGAGATGGCAAACCTGCAAATTCAAGTAAAAGAAGGAGAAAATAAAGAATCGTTCTTTTGCGGCCCCTCGACATGGCTTTACGCCTGGGGACTTGACTGAGGAAAAGCTCAGCAAAAGAGAAATGTGCCAGAAACCAAGGGAGAAATAAAAAGAGAGGCAAAGAGAAGTGGAAAGAATTCGAAGGAGATGGTTGTGGTTGGTTCGTTGTTGACTACCACCGGGGAAAAGACGAACAGCGTCACATCGGCAAAGCAAATATATGTATATGAAGAGAAGAAAGTAAAGAAGGAGGAAGAACGACGAGGGAAAAAAGCAAGACGCTGACAAGGAGATTTGCTCACCGAGTGGGAAAACAAAGACCAATCATAACCACCGTATAATCTCTGTGCTTGACGTACACAACCACACAGATATGTTGATAGTAAATGCAAAAAAAAATATCAGAAAAATAACCAATTTCACAAGTGTTTATTATACAGCAAGCTTCTTACTTTGCTTTGCCCCTATTTCTACAAAATACAGCCACGTTTCGTATCCTCAGCTCTCAGCGGTAAATTAAACTTCCGAGCGAAACTTCCGATTTTTTTCGAACCATTTCCTCTTCTTTCGGTTTCAAAATAAAACGCTCCGAGCTATGAGCGTCATATCGCTGCTTGTGTACAGCAAATAGATGCCGTCATCGCCCCGAGCTACATCGGGAATAAATAAAAATTGATACAATAGCTTTGGTGCGATGGGGGCAAGATATTTCGTTGATTCGATCGCGCACGTTTCCCTGTCGAGAGGATCAATATATTTAAACCGCACCACAACATGTGATTGTCCCTGACGGGGTAGCATAATAAGGAATGAAATATTTCGCACCTAAAATAAACTTCCGAGTAATGCCATAGGAGGATTAAAAAGTGGAGGAACAAAAAGGGTCGAAATCGGTAGATTAATTCTCGAATTATTACCACGAAACCAGGACCAGCTCGAATCCGTTATTCCATGCTACAAATACATGAATCTTGATGGTGGTTGCTTTGGTTTTCCAGGTCAAAACCGCACGGTCCAAAGATCCGTATCTGATGAAATGACCAAAATACCTTTAACGCATAACTCTGTGGTGCTCTCCGCGGGTGGCCGCCAAGATTACCGACGTTGCGATTCAATTACGATCGATTCAACACCAACTTTTCACTCTCCTTCTCCCTTCCTCCGTCTCTCTTGCTCTCACTCGACACAATTCCTCAAAGTTAACCGAAGAATTTCCCTACCCCCACATTAAACTCAACACACCACGTGTATCTATTCACAAACTACCAAATCTCGCGATGCATCTCTCCAGACCTAATCAAATCCCGAAGTAAAAGTTTCACCACCACGACCAATGAAAATTGGCATTTGCATCGGCGGTTTAAAATCTCCACCACACAAGAGCTAAATAAAATAAATCAACAATTCTCAACAAATTGTAATAATTAATCTAATTCAAAGTGACGCACGACGACCTGACAAACCTGACAATTAAAAATATAATTAGTTTATTCGTAAACTCACCGTGCGGGTGAGTTTTTTAGGGCGGGACACGTCCATATAGGACACAAGCTCTTGAGGAAGAGAGAGGCAAACAGAGAGGGAGTAAGAGGGCCACGATAATGGATCGATCGATGAAATGAATCTCTCTTTATCGTCTTCGAACTTGTGGAACACATCGTATATAAAGAATTGCGGAGACTCCTATTTCTTCATATAGCCCTTAAACATAGATATAAATGTACACATTATTCGCTGGCCCTTTCGTTCTTTCCCTCATCCCTTTTTCTCTCTCTTCATCCGCGTCGCTGTGTTTTGCGATGACAACGGCTATCGTGCTTCAGCGAAAGCCTCAATTTTCACGGCGAGTACGACGTAACCGCATTGGACGATACAACGCGCCACTTACAATATCGGCGAGTATATAGAAAGAAAGATATACGTAATATACCCCGCAAATGTAACAACCCTCAACGGCTATAACCCGAGACTCCATCGTGTCTTATGCATGAGATTCTTGCCGCTACATCGGTCACCTGATTCTTTGAGGTAAAAACGGAGGTGAGGAGCCTGGTCCTATAAATATACGAGATAATGTAGTTTAGGAGGTTTATATGGGGACTCGTTCTCAATTATCATGAAAATTACACGGCAACGGAGCCAAAAGAATTTTTACCTGCAAACCTAAAATTTTGGAAAATTTAAGGGAACAATTACATCAAGAATGGATGAATGGAAATCGAGAAGAGTCAGTTCGGTCCCTCTGCGCATGCCATTAATTCAACAAAAATCTTTGACTCGCCTTCGCGAGCTGGGCCACTAAATTCGTTCCTTCGCTCCCTTATCTTTTTACTAAATGGCCATACTGGTTGCAACAGCAAGCTACCTTTATAGCGGTACAAAGTTTCCCAAGCTCCCAGAATTGGTTTTTACTCTCTCTCTCTCTCTCTCTCTCGTCGTTCTCCGTGGCACACTCTCTCTCTTTTTAGTTTTTCGAGTTTTTTCTTCTATTCGCTACTGCAATTCTCCTGTCCAGCAGCACATTCGACCTCTCAAATGCCGCTACCCCCCTTCACTTTTCATCGCTGCACACACTCGTTTTTTCTCACATTTTGAGCGTTTCTTTCTCTTTGCAGTTTGCCCTTCTCCGAGGCTGTGCTTTTATTGCTTCTATCAACGCGGAACCACTTGATTTATACATCTATACGTTACAGTACGTTCTAAACTCCCTACGAGCGCGGCTGGATGACCGTCGTGCTTTATACTCTCTGCTACAGCCCACCTAACTCCTCGAATGTGTGATAATAAAGCGCACGTTGCGCAGTAAAGAACGTAATGGACACAATGAAACTAGATGACGAAAAACCGTATTCTAAAAATTCTTCACTTTCTTTTCAGCTCGGAGAGCTGGATAATTTTCGCCGCGTTAACGAATCGTTGGAGGCTTTGCGGATAACTCCGAAATTTGTATTACAAAAAAAGACGGAAAATTCCTATCGAGCTCCGGATTATTCATGCCGGTGGAATAATCGAAGAAATATAAAAAGTGAATTTGATATTTGAGAAAAAAATCGTAAGCCAACTAAATTGCTCTAGCCGAAAATTCTTTGGATAAACGGAGAAAAATGTTGACGCGTGAATGGAATTGGCTCGAGCGCGAAAGCCGTCTTCATTGATGGAGCATCGGGAATAGATCCGATCGCGGCTGAACTGCCGCAGAGCTTGTTTCCAGAAAAGGATGGACTGCAATTTCACGTGCATTGCGAATTGCATTTTATCAGCTAGATACTGTGCAAGATCGATCGAGCAGGATGGATTGAGATTTGGGAAGCTGGCGCATTAACCAGCCACAGAGTTCACATAAACTGAACCGTTGAATACGGAATAGAGAACGACGAATCAGAGCCAAAGCGAATGGATGAAAAAGAGAGAGCGAGAGGGAAGCTCGTAAAACGCCTATATAAAGGATTCCGCGGCATTCGCGACGCCTGCTCGTTCTACCAACGGACCTAACGCCGCCCCCCTAAACTTGAAAAAAAAAAAAAAACAAAAAAAACTGTATCCGCACTGCGATCGTTCTTACGTCAAACCTGTAAAAAAAAATAATTTCATCACTGCAAATTCGCTCGATCCTGGTCGAGAATAACAGTGACTCGAAACTCCCAGTTCAAGATCCAACGTAATTAGGATTGAGATGGTCAAACGAGGCTGTTAATACCTCGCAGATGATGCGACGACACTAGAGATCATAAACAATTCTAAATTGTGGAGAAGCGCAACCATGGTAGCAGATGCAAACACGTGATGAGACAGAAACAACATCGTACAGGGAGGAAACAACAACACAAACAGGCTAGAGGCAATAAAATAGGGTATACGAGATGAATACGCTCAATTCTCATCGCACGTGTCTTTAGATACGGATTCACGTAGTTCTATATATGAGTTAGCATCGCTGGTTTTGGCTGCTCCGATTGTTTTTTTTTTTTTCTTTCATTCTGTATTCAGAGTCGTTTCGAAGAATTTCACGGGCCATAATAATGCCCGTAGCAAGCTCGCAGCACGGAACAGTAAAAAAAAAAAAGGAAAATTTCGCTCAGTCCCAACATTGCAAGCTTCGCAACCTTACAACTATGTGAGTCAGAGTGTGTGAATGTAAATATGCCGGCACTTGCACGTTCAGAGCGCATAAGAGAAAAGGGGATGCGAGAGAGAAGGCTGAAGTCGTGTGTTTTCCTAGTTGCAATATCGTACACATTCTCCTCCGGCACTGAGAGTGCTTGAGAGCTCACTTTAATATGTACGTGTGTACATTCGAGCCTCTGCTCTCTCGTGGCTTCGCATAAAATCACGACGAAGCTTCGATTAAGTACAACCATGTATACACGTCTATTTAATTTTCTCACGTAACATCGTCCTAATCTCGCGTACCAAATGAAAAATTGAATGACAAATTATTCACCTCGGACTTGGACCATTCCGTTCTAACCCCATTTCTGCATGGCAAGAATGGGCTTTCTTTTCTTCTTTTTTTTCGTTAATAGCGACCACAAAATCTTTAAAAAATGAATAAAAATATATTTTCGCGTTCCCAGGATGTAAACTTCAACGTCAGATCCCTTGGAGTCTTTTTTTCTGAAATTGATTGCGTCGTCAGTTGTTGGAAACTGCAAGATAAATTCGCAATCCTTCTCGCAATCAGTGGAAAAATTGATCCCACTCCTTCTCTAAAAATGCGCCTCGCGAAATAAAAAGCATTACGATAAATTTAACAATTTTCTTGTGCCATTATTTTTATGTATGAATGAGTGTGTGCTGAAGATTTTCCGCGAGGATGTAAGTGCGCGTGAGTGTGAAACACTGCGGAGGAGCTTCAAGTACATATGGAATGAAAGGTGAAATAATGATCGGTAAAGTAAAGCGGTATGTTGCCCATTTGCGTCAGACACCGACATACACGGGACGAGAAAATTTCCCCGCAATTATGTCATGATTTATAATGATGGCGTTCGGTCTAGACCAGAGGTATGGTACGGAAAGACGATTCATTTACAAAATGAAATGCCCGAACCTTGTCCAGGATATGATCAAATTATACAGCATATATAGTGAGTGGAACGAAAGGCAAGAAAAGTCCAAGTATCTTCATTTCATCCGTTATTACCAGTTTTCGCCCTCCACGGATACGAAGGGAAAAAAATAACTCGTCGCACCGATCGCGCGAGCATTAACATTAAATTTCGAAACATTTGACAAATGTTGCTTTTATTTCGAAAAAGCTCGGTCGTCGCCATACTGGAAATTATTTCACCGGAACGTAACGTGTTGCAGACGTGTTTATTATTAGCGGCAATAACGATTCCAACCCTTGATTCGAAAAACTTGTTAATAAAAATGAATAAGGACTGGAAATGTGGTTAATAAAGCTCAACGAAACAGAGGAAACGGTAGTGGAGTATTTTTCATAAAACTCATTCATTTTCCATGTGGATGCTGCGCGAGCTTTTTTCTTTCGGAACCAGAGCTTTTCTTTCATTAGCATTAGAAGAAAAAGATATTTCAACGATATTACTGTGAAGAATGATCACAGAGATTTTTCATGCTGGCTGACGATTTAATGGAAATATTTTACTTCCAGGATGACTGCAATGGCGTTGAAAAAAAAAAAAAAGGAGGCAAAAAAAGAAAGTGCGGGAACTGCGCTTGAAAAAAGAAGGAAAACGAGTAAAAATTAAATTCCTCCGGATGTACTTGATTGTTCCGGTGGTGCTGGTATGAAATTCTCTGTGCCTCTCCTCCCTTTCTCGCTGCGTCTCTCTTTTCCGCGTACACTTTTTCCTCTCCCTCAGGGCATGTTGGGCCTGCTGCCACGTGCGAGCGAGATATTTTTTAATTGAATAAAACAACGCTATGTCAATGTACACCCAGGTAGCATATACAATAGCTGACAAAGAGAAAGCCAGGGCGGAGGGACAGGGATGAAAAAAATTCTTTCATAAAATAATATACCGTCGCAGTATGCGAGTTTCAAATAAAAAAAAACAACAACAACATCCATACAAAGTGCAAGAATCGACATTGGAACAACAAAACATTCGAGCTCGAAAATAGCACAGGAGCAAAAAAAAAGTTGCATTTGAAAAATACGCAGCGATGATACTTTCTTGCCCCGCGCCTGGCTCACCTGGCTCTCATTCGTATCGAGATGAGGAATAAAGTAATAAAATCTCATACAGCCAAAGAAAGAAGGACGATCAAAGAATTTGGATAACGATGATGGGGCGAAGATAAAAAAAAAATAATAATATGCAATAATATACGGCAACGCGTTGAAATTTGTATTATTATCAAAAGAAAATATGAAAAATCCTGAATCTCAGTGATGCGATACGGTCCGATTGTGATGCGAGCCTTAAGGGCGATGACAATAACACGAAGGATAAAACGTGTCTTTACGGACTATCCTGTCAGTTGAGACGAAGGGTTTTTTTTTTCTTTCGAGTCGGCGAATATACGTTTTCGTTCGGCAACTTGATGCGCGGAGCAACGCAGAGAGTTAAAAAGGGGCGATCGATCGAGAAGGGAGTCTGAATCATTGAAGGTTGAAGAAAGCTCGTTTTGCCGGATGATAAGCCACTTCGGAATCCGGAACGAGGCCATTTTCGATCCCTCGAAGGGAGAAGCAGCAGCCTATAGTGGCGTCTTTGCACATAAAAAGCATCAGGATTCGGAAGGGAAATATAATGATTATTATTTCCGCCGATTTTGGACCACCCGGAAGTTTTCTTTCCCGCTCTCGTTTTTTTTTTATATCTTTTATTGTTCCAAAGCGTGGGTAACACTTTTCGACGTTCTCGATAGTTCGAGCGAAAAAGGAGAAGGAAAGTCTGGCGGAAATGATTTTGATGGAAAGGTTTTTTCTCGGTTCGACACAAATGGAGCTGAGATTGTAAATGGAGTATTTTAACGTAAGAAATCCCAAGATATAATTTCGCCATGTCGAAAAGAAGCATGAGAAATAGTGTCTGCTCGGTCGAGTGAGCTTCCATAACTCGAAGCTTTTGGTGGTAAAAGTATAAGGATGAAAATGAGAAACAGTCGAAGAAGGCGAAAGAAAGCGAGGATAGGCGAGGGGCATGAACCGAATAAAAAAGGGTGGGACGAAGTGATATGCTGGCAGTAATACGAGAAAAGATAGTTGGACACATTGTGCGGGGGCGCGAACCGAAGCACGAAAAATTGAAAGCGGGGTATGAGTGAGCGCGTGTGTGGTGCGGGGCTGGAACAAGAGACATAAAGGAAGGATTCGGAAGCAATTTTCTAAGTACCGGCTCGATTTATATCTGTAAATCGAAGAGATAACTCGAGAGCGCTGCGGGTAAGGCAAGTGGAAAGGACAAAATGTTTGGTAGACGAGAGAATTGGTAAAAATATGTCACAGCCGACCGATACTTTTTGCTGTTCCGCCCTCGCCGTTTGACAATTGCTTGTCGCTTTCCATCATTTCGAGTATACCCGATATCATAACGATCACCCACGGCAACCCGTAATGATCATTTATCGTTAAAGTTGGCGAAGGAACTAATAAAATATGGAATGGCGCTCGGAACGAGGAAAAAAATAAAACAAAAAACTAATTCCGTTAGCTGCAGCAAAGCCGCTATCACGGCGGTCTTGGTGTATTAAATTAAGCAGAGAGTATTTAATTGTAACGATAGGGAGAATGAAATTATCCACTCTTCGGACTCGATTGTGGAAGAGTCGAATCGCGTTATATCGTGTTCGTATTAATGCACCGAGGGGCTTTTCGTATTCAACGAATTCGATGAGAGTTAAATGGACAGTGGCAAGTTTGTGGCTCGCGTGTTCGATACTTCCAGTTCGGCCCTTATGATTATTAATAGTTTTGTATTATCGGTTTTCTGCCGAGGCGCGCGAGCATCAATTTACTGTGTGTGCATGACGGCGATGCTTACCCCTTCCACCAGTTGCCACGCCATCATCCATCGCTTTTGCTCCCTTGTTCTATCTTATTTTACCATCACTGTCTTCCTCGCCCTCTCTCCCTCTCTCCCTCTCTCCCTCTCTCTCTCTCTCTCTCTCTCGTCGGCATCAATAGGTGACTTGTGAAACTCTTGGGACTCACATACATGCACACACGGATACGTGGACACGTATACGATTGGAAGAGCCAACTACAGGCGGATGTTTAACCGTTTCAGCGGAGCCATCTCGTCTCCCACTTCTCCCAGCCTATCATCCCTCATTTGGCTTATCTCTGATTCTGACTAAGACTAATGCCAACGATTTCCTCGATCGTTTGTAACTCCCAACATTCGGGGCTATTTTTTTTTTTTTCCGCTACCGCGGAAGCTCACCATTGGCCAAAACGCGATCAGCAAAAAAGATAAGAAAAGTTCGTGTGCCCTGCGCCTTTTTCTTATATTCGCTTCGCCGCGATTATCGATCGATAAAATTTTAGTGCGACAGCGCGTCGATGCGTCGAAATGCCACTGGACCGCAACGATCCGGAAGTAGATGTTAAGATATTGCCTGATTGTTTCATTGATCAACGCACGAAATCGACGACTTTCAATAAACGGAGCTTCGATATTGTTTTTTCTGCATGATAGACTCTGCCTCAACGTCCCCCCCCCCCCCTCGAGGACTATAACTTTTTCCTTACGACAGTCTTATTCTTAGTAAGCTCCCAACAAGCACGAAGGCAGTAGAAAAATAATTACAAATAATGCATTGTTCGATCGTGTCGCGTGCTTCTTTCCATTATCGCTAGGCTTTTGGCTTACTGCCTTTTTTTCCCCGCGTTCTCCCTGCTCCCCTCTTATTACATTTGATACCAACGGAGCGCGATAATATTGGGCGTGCCGTGAGCACAGAAACGCGAAAAAAAAAAATAAACTAAGACGACGAGGCACGGAAATGAATTGAAACAAGAAAATAAAGAGGAGGACTTTTTTCGCTACATTTTTCATAACACTTCCTTGTCTTACTTCAATTCGTATAAATAATTGAAACAGCCACGGACTCGAAGCTTCCGAGTTTTTATTGAAAGATGCGTAATTATCATTCCGCCGCCGGGTTTCGTAAGATTTTCCTTAAGGACTCTTTCAACGAGTTACAAGTTTTTCGCATTTTTAATTCGCGAGAACGCGACTTTCGAGTTTTCTACCGTTGATCCACACGCTGCAGTGTCCTCCAGCCCGTTACATAAATTTTCTCCAAGCACTCAAAGATTATCACGTGGACTGTGGGAGTAGCAAGATCGAAGCTAATACTTCGTGTCTTCCCTTGAGGGAGACACGTGCTGATCTGTAACGTCGACCGACGCACACGAGGTCTTTGTTAGTTTTCGCGCATATGAATAGCCAATGATTTATTCCGATTTACCGTGATGCCCAATGTTTCGAGAACTCTGAAACAATGCATTTAGAATGTTTTTCATGCGGCAATGTGCTCGGCTAATTGTGCGGTTAGAATAAATAAATTGAACGAAAAACTTGGTCCATTAGAGACGCGCGGTGTAGATCGAGATGAAGGATGATGAGTTGGTAAGACGCAATTTCTGTTCCCAAGATTTCTTGAAAAAATGACATCGTTCGCTCATTCCCTGATTCTTGAGTCAAGAGGGAATCGGATATAGAGAGTGAGAAAGAAATAGTGGAGGGAGGTTGCGGATAAGGCAAAATGAAAGAGGCGGGAGTGAAGCCGGTCAATTAATTACTCTTCCTTGTACTTTAGTCTCTGGGGATTGCGCGACGTCTCTCGCATATACTCTTTCTCCGTTTCTTTGTCTGTCTAGGATGTCCTCGTTTCACAAGATTATTATACGACGAGGACGTCGTCGTCGTCGTCGTCTTCGGAGGCGCGCCAGAACTCTCGACATCGCTTGGATTCGTCTGGTGCGCTGCTGTACTCACAAAACTATTCGCCACCTTGTTCCGCAAAAACTTTACTAGTCAGCCAACACAGCCGACGAGAAGCGCGAGATTATTAGAATAATTCAATTTCAATTTAGTATGGAAAAATCTTGAAAATTTTTCATGAGGGATAAAAAAAAGAAAGGGAGAGAGGAAGAAACACAATCGTCGTACGAATGTCAAGAGAAATAGCTGGTATAAAGGCGGTTTTGATCAATCGGGTACTTAATCAGCCAGGCCGTCAAATTCGTGGACGAAATACGGGCGAGAGAATGAAAAGCTCGGTGGTTGTCTGTATATTGGATTCTGTTCAACGGAGTGAATCGATGCGCTTATGCAAGAATCAAAAGCACGAGGTCCGATGTGTACGTCGTGTATAATGTATAAGCGCGAGCACCCAGTGTGAGATTTTCGAGGGGGGTTAAAACGGGCTATGGGATCACGTTTGCATCAGGAGTCAAGGGTTAGAACCCACAGAGTAAGGTCGACGTGGACACGTATGGGGTTGCTTCGTGAATCACAGAGTTAGAGCAAACCGAAGAGTGAGCGTATGAAAGAGAAAGGGAGAGAGAGTTCCTGAATCTTTGATGGACAAGGTCGGCTCCATCTGCCCCGTGGTGGTGAACCAGAAGCAATGTTAGGGTGGCAGGGAGCGTGAGAAAGAGAGATCAAGTGATGGACCGAGAGAGCGAAAGAGCGAGAGAGGGGGGGGAGGGGGGGGGGAGGACGAATGAGTGAGTGAGAATGAGAGTAAGAGGAATCCCGAGAGAGGACTAAACACAGTAGCGAGCAGCAGCCGATAACATCGAGAGAGAGAGAGAGAGAGAGAGAGAGAGGCGACGAGCAAGAGCGCCAGTTGTCGACCGACCGCACAATCTAACGCGGTTGAACGCAGTTTCACGCGACGCACCCTCGGCTCGCAATGCATGCATCCACCCACGACATATACTAATAGGATATAGTATGGTCATAGTTGGGTATGCAGTTTGGTACACCATGAGCGGAACATTATACCGAGAGTTAGACAACAGCCTCGGTATTAGACTGGACAATGGGTGACCGTGCGGTCTTGGTTGCAGAAAGTGCAAGTGTGCTGTATCATGCATTGTTGATGCTTCCTCGTCCATATATACCGTAAAAGCAGCGCTTGCCGCGTGAACCTCGATTCACGTCGCAGAGCCTGCGGCTTCCAGCCTCCAATATCTTTCCGAATTAAACGAACATTATAAATTCTTTCCATTGTTTATTCAGTCCTCATAATTATTCCATGACGATTCTGGGATCAAACGTAAAAAGTAAAACTTTGTATAGGCAACAAGTTTAGTTTTGATTGTTTGGACAACTTGACAAAGTTAAGTTTCATAACCGTGATTGTCCAGGATGATGGGTACCTAAACAACCGTCGTGCATATCCAACCTGGCAAATATAGTATAGAGGCAAATATTTACCAACCGGTGACCTTGGGAGAGACGATAAGCAAAGCTAGGTTGAGGCAGTGACGCGCTGGACGGGCAATCAGTCAAAAGCATTTGCGAGCACGAATGTGCGTCGAGCTAGCGAAAAGCATTTATTAGGTATCGTTGACTGGTTAGAAAAAAAAACAAAATGAAATGATTCTAGTCTGTGCGAGCCTCGTAGCATCGCAGCTGATAAAGCAACGCAAGGGCGTGCAATGCACCTCTAATTAGCGAACGCAGCGGGCGAGTAGCCTTAACGAGCGTTGGCTTCGATGTTACATATCGAATAATATCCGGCAACAATGGAGCAACTTTATCCCTGTCAATTTAGCTCTAAACGATCTTACCGCCGCGCGATGCTCGAAGAACAATAAGGAGAAGAGAGAAGAGATGAAAATGTCCGAGGAGGAAGTGAGGTAGCTCCCGATCGTATATTTGCCGTCTCAGTTGTACACGATCGAGAGTAGGAAAGAGTAACGAGACCTCCCAAAAGTATACCGCACGAAATAAGTATAGCACACCGGGCGCGAATCGATATTATTCCGTCTCACTTTTCGAGAGCTTCCCTACGGTACTTTTGGAACGCCAGACTCCCGTAACGAGCCTCCCATTAGACGGACGTTAAAGAATCGGTTTAATTAAGCCCCCTCCTCTGGAGCCTCATACCATTGCTCTCGGGCACAAACGCGAGCTCCTGCAGGGTCGAGTAGAGTTCGCCGACTTTGTTCTTCGCACGACTCTGCTGCCGCTGCTGCTTGGTGCAACGCTTGCAGCCAGCCCAGCCTGTATCCAACTCTTTCCTTGTCCGGCGTGTGGGTAGCGTATAGATTGTCTGAGCTAGTGTGTTGGCACACATGAAACACAACTGGGACCGGAGTTGTATAACGAGATCGTTTCACCTCGGGCGATAGCTACTGCCACGACTATCTTTCACATGTGTGCCTGCGTCCGCGCGCGTGTGTACACTGGCTATACTGCCAATTTGTGATGTCAGCGAACAAGGTCGCGTAACAAATGCGAACAATTATACAAAATAATACAAAAATTAATCGGCGCGTTTATACGATTAATAGAGGAGACGATGAACCGAGCGGTAAAAAAAGGGAAAAATAAGAAGAAAATGCGGGCGAGTGTAACACGCGCTGGGGAACAAGATCGATTGAGAGAGACTCGATCGAGGCAGCCACGATCCGATGTCTGGGTGTGGTTGGGTTCGCTCTTGCTGTGGCTTTCGGAACACTCGAAGGGGGATGAGTCGAAGGCTGTGCGGGATCCTACAATTAAATGAAGAGGACACTAGCTACCGCTAGCCACCCGGATATAACTTCCTTTAGCGAGTGATTAAATTTTAATTCACTTCTAATTACATTTCGTTTCGTTATTCTTTTTTCTCTTCGCTTATAGCTCAGGAGGAAGCTGGGATGACAGTAGCTCTCGGGCTCTGCTGTCGCGGGCGGAGACTAGAGGGGTTAAAGGGTCGTCGTTCGCAGAGGAGATAGAGAAAGAACGAGGGAAATCCGAGGCAAGAGAGACATCCAAGATCTTTGGTTGTAGAGTCCTGCTCCTTCCTGGTGGCCCCTCCCAACAGACCAGAGCCTGGTTCCTTCTTAAAAGGATTTATTTTAATCGTAACTTTTCGGTTACGGTAAAGGATCGGTTGTAGAATATTTTAATGTCGTTAGTGAGCGAGCATCAACGAAGAGGTAGAAAAAGAAACCGAGAAGCATCAGGAAGGGTCACAATTTCTCCTCTTACGTTCGAGCCGACATGCTGTGGCTCTAAGATGCGCCACCATCGAATAGAATTATTTTTAATCCACTGTCCGCTGCTCCCAATATTGCCGGGATAAGAATCTTATTTTATCTTCGTTGGCGGTATGCTTAGACGAGCTTCAGCAGCCCCGCGATCCCTTGACGTAAAGTCGATAATAATATATTCTCGCATACTTTGCTAAAAATATAAACTCCGACACTGGTATCACCGCGGTCCTCGGATCAGAGAAATTTATCCAGCTGTCGATAACGTCCCGACGCCCCTTTTACCCCCAAGAATCGAAACTTTTCTTTTCTTTTTTTTCTATTATATATTATCAACGTCAAACGGCGAGCGTTATCGGAGCAGGCTAAAAATAATGAAATCAAAGCGATGCCAGAAAGGACTCTTGAGGAAAAGCCGATGATTCGTATAGTTGAGAGAAGAAGCGAATGCGAAGGAAAGGATCGCTACCGCGGCATATCCCCGGTCAGCACTTACCGCAAAGTCAGTTTCCACATGCATTCTATGTGGAGAATGGCCCGCCGCACGCGGACACCACTAGCATAGCTTCGGTACTCTATGTATACCCCACCAGAAGTAGCTGCATCACGAAGGAACCTAATCTAATATCTCACGAGCTCTTCCTCCCGACGTATATAGCGGCACTCTTCGTTCCTCCGCCTTCTCGCGTTTCTGCTCTGCCAGCTTTGCATATCCCCTATACATGTGTCTATTCGTGGCTGGGTGGAGAGGATGATGATTCTGGGTGTTGCTAGTAAAACGGGTATATTGCGGGAAACTGTGCTCTGGCATACTGGCAAAGCGTCGTCGTTCCGGCGGTGAGCACTCGAGCGTTCTCTTAATTGAATTAGCCATCCGGAATTAGCAATTTCAGATTGGCCCTATGGCTCACCTTTTCATGTGCGTGGCCTGGATGTATGGTGTAAGCGGAGCTACATCCTGAATAAGGAACGAATAAATGATGGACTGCCGCGGCGATGTCAACGCCCACTATTGAGCCATACGGTTACTTAAATGGCCCATCTCGGATTCTGGGCATCTCCGATTGCCGCATAATTCGAGACGGCTTAGTGATTAACCGCTGAATCATGTTAAACGACTCTCCGAAGTCTAATTTATTCTCCGAAAGTATATAAATACAGGCGCAATCATTGAGCAGGCAACACGATTCGATTAACCTTATTGAGGAAGACCGCTCGGCTGACCAATGCTCTTCGGCGATCGATGTTAAGCGCGCGGGCTATGTCGTCCAGGCAATTCTCTACGCTACTTTCATTATATATCCCCCTCTTGGTTCGGACGTTTCTATCGTCTGTTCTTGCTCGAGCGGGCAGCATAGGAAAACTCCGGAGGTACCCTAAACTATGGTGCAAGAGGAGCCAGCAGCGAGAGCTCGCCCGAAAGGGCAAAAGCTCGATCAATCTCGGAGCGCGCGCGTTCTGGAGCCCGTCCAGGTCATTAGCACCTTATCGGAATCTCGGTCTTTTCGCTCCTGTGTACGAGACTACGAGGATCGTTTCCCACTTTCTTATACACACTCCTCCGCAAATGTGATTCCCAAATACTTTCGTGCTTTCTCAATGCTGATACAAATCTGTATTGTAGCGCGGCGAGAACACGAGGGTTCGTAGATCGAGGAGAGAAATTCCGCAGCAACCGGCACAGCATTCAGTCCGAATTGGATGAATGCACGAGCTTAACGATTACGTGGCAAATGTGAATCTCGGAGCTTTTCCGACGATAATGCGACATCTGTCTATGATGAAATTCTCCAAAAGCCTATTCCCATGAATTACACGAAACTCCCCCTTCGAAGAGAAAGACAAGGCGAGTTGGAATTTCAACGTTTTTTTTTTTTTCGGGGCAAGCTCCTAACGGATAAATCGTCATCGCGAAGCATCAAGCGACTGGTCAACATCAGACATAGACGTTTCATGCGATTCACGAGGGTGGATAACACGAGAAAAAAAGCGTGGTAACCCAAAGCCATCGAAGAACGTAATCCAAGACACGTTTCCCCGTGTATAGACGCGCGTATATCTATAAACACCAACTACCGAAGCTTACCGAGCGCTACTGGTGCAACTTATCGCACGCATACATATGCCTCGGTGAAAAGGCGAATATATATATATATATATATATGCATATAGACCGAGTCGTCCTATGTGTGTGACTGCTACTGTGTAGACATATACCTTGTTACCCGATATTATTAGCTGCTAATACGAGAGCATTGTCGCTCCACTGCACCTTCCTTCGGCTACTTCGCTATCCTCCTGCCTGCTCCCTTCTCGTTCGTCCCTTCTCGCTGGCCTCGCTCCCTCGTTGGCTATTTAGTAACAGTAGATGCCCTGCCGAGCATCCTGACCCTTAAGATCCCCGTATTATCATAGAGTTTCGGTCTTACATTCAACTCGTATTTTCAAGCATCGTAAGAGTAAATAATCACCGGTCAAGATTCATTTAATCCGAACAAAATGTTCGCTCGATAAATTATCTCAAATTTTCATCAATTTTCCTCCAGTTCACTCTGATTTTTCTACTATAAATCGCGATCAAATGAGAATGCATATGATGAGCCCGTGCACGCGGTTACGAATGAAACATGGCCCAATAAGTTATTGGACACGTTTTTTTTTTTCTTGCTCTCATGAGCGTTGGTTGAAAAAGGAGTGCAACGGAGGCGGACGAAACTTACGAGGGAAATAGATAATGGAGCTTTGTTGGAGCATCAAAAGTTGCAAATCTCTATATAGATATAGAAATAATGGGGAACCGCGCGTAATGTATAACGTACGCGTGGGGGCTGATATAATGCATAACAATATGAAAAAACCGAGTGGCGCCAGACAGCTTAAACTCTTTTAACCCACGCACAAAAGTTCATCATTTTTACGATACGATGCGCGATCCGTACAAAAACACTTTTTCCACAATGACATTGAAAATGTAAAACCCCGCCAATTTGAAAGCTCACTTTTTTGAAAAAATACAAGCTATAAATTGAGTCGAAATAAAGTTATCCTCTGTCGAATTATTATTGACATGAATAAAATGCCAATAAAAAAGAAAGAAAAAAAAAAACTGGTATGGAAAAAATTAATTTTTTCAGCAATGTTTGTTGTCGTGCGGAGCTAAAAAATCACAATCAGCTCAACGGGTCTTTTGTGGCTGGGAGATATTGGTGTATGCCGATATTCGTATAACGTTCGAAAGCTCGGAACCGATAAAACGAAACCTCGTACGGCTTACACCGCCCTTTCCCCATCGTCCCCTTCTTTACCTCGCGTTATCTCGGGTATGTGTACACTGCTCTCAATGAGAGGATTTTTCGGAAGAATTACCAGGGAGGATGCAGCAGGCAGTTACGTGCTGGCTATACTTGCGTCTATATCTGTATATACATAATAACGTCAATGTACCTATATATATATATATATATATATAGAGGATCGTGCCCACATGCGCGAGATTTTAGCAGTCAGCGTTTATCGCGCGCACAGAGTTCGCCGAACGAATCCCTCGACTTTTCTCTCGCATTTTATGTTTTTTTTTCTTGACTTTCTTCTCCGCATCTCGTTTTATCCTCGCTGACCGTGCGACTACGACGCGCCACGACGAGTACCGCCTTTTTTTTCCTCTAATTTCATTTAATTTCCCGCATTTTTTTCTTTGTCTTTCCTCTTGGCGCACCATTTTTCCGCCCATTATAAATCATATCACTTTCAGCCAGCAATTATTCAGGTATTACGGAGCTTATTCTTCCCCGACCGATTCAATGGGGGATTTTTTCCTCGAGCATCTGGCTCGAAATAATGTCCAAAAATACGATATTTATGTGCTCGAACTTTTATAGATTAATTGAAAAATAAAAAATGAAGGATGAAATGTGGAGCGCGATGTATTGTTGTTGTTTTTTTTTCGTTAATCCCAATGAGCCCGCGGGATAACCGGCAATCCAGAGGATATAAAAGTCGAGCGCAGCAGAATCCTGCTCAGCTCGTATGTTTGTACGCACACGGATCAATAATAACATCCGCGTGTTCACGGGTAATCGCAATTTTTGTTCCTCCGCATAAGAGCAGTCTATCATTAAACGAACAATATTTCTCATGAAGTTTTTCATCGCCGGATTAATTACTGGAGAAAGTCGAGAGACCAAGGAAAAGAGAGAGAGAGAGAGAGAGAGAGGGAGAGAGCAGCAAGCAGAGACCGCGAGTGGGCAATGAGCTGGTTGATTAACGATATCCGCGACAAGTGCGATTCACGTACTCTCTTAGCGATTATTGCAGCATCTTATATCTCCGGTTGTTGTCTTTTAATTAACCCTTACGATCGTTGGCAATTAGCCGAAAATAAAAGAAACGCTCAGGGGAAATTAATGGCAAATCTAAGCGTCATAATCAGAAGAAAGGAAAGAAAAGAGCACAGGAGAATTCCGTCCCGACATACTGACAATATTATTCGCAAAATATTGGCTGGAAACTGAACGTGCGATATTTCAAAATGTACATGATCGTTATAATGACGAAAATAAAGTGATCCAATTTTATGGGCTGATTCAAATTCGGCGATGGTCCGTGCCCGTGTGCAACACGTTGTACTAGCCACCGAAAGACATACACCGGATACATTCTTAAACTCGCGAAAAGCAAGATATCACAGCTCGCGGCTTGGAGCAAGAGAAAAAAATACGATTCGGGCGGAGGTGTACGGTGTATGAGGAAGCGAACAAGAGAAAAAAGCCAAGTACAGCAGCAGCGGGAGAATGAGAGAGGGACTACGATAATGCACGAGGAGGTTGTTGTATTATTTTATAGTAGTACACGAGAAAATATACAATCCAGAAACCGATATCTATATAGAGATACGTGGCTGCCTGGAGACCAATATATATATATATATATAAGAATCCACGGGTTCATCGTCGTCGTTTCTGATTGTATAACGACCCCACCGTATCTTCTCTTCTTTCTCCCCTTGCCCCCTGCCACAGACTCGCCCGCGTCGCGAATCGCTAATTAATTTTATACCCCCGTAAAATGGTGAGAGAGCGAGGTTCGCAGTAGAAAAGGAAAAAAAAAAGGAAAAAAAAAAAAGGTTTGAGGACGATAATGTGGCCGCGGGGCGCTGGGAGCCTTTTGGTCCAGTCGAGAGTTATGTTCCGGGCTGTTCTTTCTCCCTGCATGTTCGCTTTCCTTCTCGCAGGCTATCGTCCCTATTAAGCCACTTCTGTCCTACCATTTAGTATGGCCAAATGTGTATACAGGACGATTATTCGCTCGAGAGCCTCGGCAAGGCTCGAACGTCCGTGTGCAAAGCTCTACAAGAAAATCTATCAGAAGCATCCGTAGGACGAGTCAGCAACGTATTTATATTTATTTATTTATCCAAGTGTGTACATGTTGGTGAGTACGTGTGATTGTATCGAAATGGAAAGGGCCGAGGAAAAGGAACTTTGGAATGCACATATATACGTGCGAAAGAACGAATAGGAGTAAAGAGGGCGAGTGATAAATGGACGGGATTCAATTTGAGGCTAATCAACATTCTCGTCTCTCCCGATCTTTGCTGGGCTCCTTCTTTAGTCGCTCCTCCACGAGTCATCGACTGTCTGCCTTGAGCCAGGAGTAGAGGAGCAGACCAAAAGGTTCCTTAAATTTTGTTTCCCCATATTCTTTCACCTTCCAACCCGCGTCTCTCCGTCACTTTCTGTCGTTCGTTTATAGAGACGAGGATATATATATATGAGGCCCGATGCACCGACGGGTCGCTTGGCCGTCCAATTTTTTGTCGATATCCTCGCCGAGTCTCCTTGTTAGAGACAACGTCGTTCTGATGTTTTATAAAGGCCAAACAGATTTGGCGTAGACATCACTAAAAGACCACGGTGAACCCCGCTTTTACGGTTGGAACAGAGGAAAATTCAGGACAAAGGTTAGCTCCAAAGATTTTACGAATTTCGTGGACTTTCTGGCAATTTCACCATCAGGCTTTTTAGATGTACGTAGCCATGACTCGCAATGTGTAACGTAGAACATAATTGCGGCGTCGAGTATTAACAAGTATAAGAATAGTGCTTTGGGGCCAGGCCAGGTTGAGGACGCAACAGCTCCGATTGCATGAACCGCGAACAATATATGCTGCCCTTATAAAGCGAATTGCTCTCAGAGGGCCAGCATCTCTTTCTCTCTCATCTCTCATATTTTTTCTCTCTTGCACTCGCTCCATTTGCTTGGAGAGTGTAATCAACTTAGTCAGGTAAGAAGAGGAGAAGGCTGAACGAGCTCGACTCGGGGAAGGTTCAATATAGATCGTATATACTACTGTGGGGTACGTAGTTTATAAACGAGAGTTGCTACCGTTGATATTCCTGGGTAACTCGAACCTCTCCTCCTCTCCCTCTCTCTCTTGCTCTCTTTCGCGCTCGTTCACTATCCTTTCGTTTTACAAGTTCATCGATGAAAATTTCAATCTTCCCTGTGAAGCAAACGCGATAGCTCTAGTCGTAGCCGCAACCTATCAAACGAGTCGATATCGTAATAAACAGCTGTTCGTACCTGCTGCTGCTACTCTCCTCGGCTATGAACGAGGATGAAAGGGAACGAGCTCAAGCGAGAGACGCGTGGCACAAGCAAAAGAGGAATAGAGAAGGAGCTGCTGCTGCAAACTTTCAACGCATTATAATTTGTCTGTCGGAAAGTCACTACAGCATCAACATCGATGGTGGATGCTTAATAAATGCAGAGAGGGAGAGAGAGAGAGAGAGATTGTACAAAATTCCTTTTTACAATATTATACAACAACAACAACAACAACAAAAGGGAGCCTATTCGCTCTCATAGACTCGTTTTCTTACATCGTCATCGAGTCATTCTTAAAGGCTGATTACGAGGCTCCCTTACAATTCCACGTTATCGAAAAGGAATTGGATCAAGTTGCACGAGATGAAAATACTAAATGAATCCGAAAGAGAATAAAAAATTCAAGATGCTCGGAACGTTTGCCAATTTATTAATAACCTTTTGGCAAAAGCGAATATTAATACGTAATTATTTTTTCATTTTTCGCTTTTATTAAATAGCGACATTTGATAAATCTCAATTTCCGGGGTAAAATGAGACTAGTAAAAGGAGGTGAAAATTAATGCCCGTTGACCGACTGCCAGCGTGACGGTTTATACGCCGGCAACTCATAAAAATGTATGCAAATTTAACGCTTTTATTAGTATTCATATCCACAACGAACCGCGGACCGAAGAATTCTCTCGTTGTAGGTACCAGTAATTTTATTCCCCATACATTCCCCTTCGTCTATCTCTGCTTCGTCCTTACACATGACATTTATGAGGACACATTAAACAAATTTCTGATTCCATTTATCTCAATCAACAAAAATCACAATTATTCAAATTTATAATTGGAATCGAATTCAATTGAAACTGATTTTCTCAATTTCACGTAAATTTTTCAAACATTTGAAAAATCAACATCCAATGACGTTCAGGTGATTCAGAGTTTGGTCGTTTATGGAAGATATTCAATTTTCTAGTCTCGATCGTTCAATCGTTGGATCATAAATAATGAATTTCCATCTGTCGACAGTCAGAGCTCGTTATTTCTAGCTCACTTTATCCACAGGCTTGGCATTCGTGTTTTAATCACAATATCCGTTCGTTCATCCTTAACCCATTTCATGGTTATCGATAACTCTCAATCATTTGCGGGCGTCATGCGTATATTCGATCCATCATTTTGGTTTGGCTTGTTTGCAGCTTCTATCGGTAAAAGCCACATTTTTATAGTGAATTTCATATACCAAACGAGTTTCTTGCGACCATACAGAGAGTCGATTGTTTCACGCCGAACAATGGTTGCTTACGATAAAATTGAGCAAACTTTCAACTCGATAATAAATTGCTTAAAAAAGCATCGAAATTTGATTAATGCATCGAATTCACCCTTGAAAAGGAAAATTTCCGAAGGCATGAGAAACTTATGCGAACTGGAAAAAGCCGGCAATTCTATATACAGCTTTCGGAAACGGACAATATCGTGGCCTCCGGGAGATAAATATCGATAAGATTTGCCTGTCTCGATTCTCAAACATCCGCGATATGCAAACCTTGCGGGGAACTCTATTTTTCTTCCTTTCTGCGTGGGGGATTTTTGCTTTTTTCCGTGAATATATATTTCTCATAAATAAAAAAGAGTCAACGTTAAAATGACACTGGGACTTGTAACATTCCATTTTTAATATATCTATATATATGTTGGTACTTGCGGACGCGTGAGGCTTGGATTGTGTTTCATCTCGACTGGCTCGTAACTGTGGTAATGAAATTCTTGGCGTTATTAAATATCACCATTCGGTTGGAATAACGGGATATTTCCGGCCTCGAAACATAAGGGTGAAAGGAGCCAAGGCGAGATTAAGCGATGCGCCAATATAATCTTTCGGAGGTGTGATATAACCGCGTGATTTGATGGATCCAACAAATTCATTAAAAGTGACAGAGCAACGAGCCGGCGGCAAAAATGAATAACAAGCCTAATAGAAAGTTTGGCAAAAACTTGAGTAAGCTTTGTTGAGCTACATGCAACGAGACTACGCCTATTTGCGACCAAGCATGCCAGCGAGAAACAGCTGACGGTGTTTAGGATCTCTCTCAAGGATCACGGAAATTTATTTTTCCTGAAAATCCGAGCATCGGAAATCTCGAATGGCAAAAAAAAAGCCGACTGCATACCGCGAAAAAGCTGCGCAATATTCAACTAAACCATAATACGAGTGTCGTCTCGTCCCGGCAGTCATGCAGATACAAAAGCGAGAAAATAACAGACAGGTAACATGCACATTTTTTCAAATTAACCTGCGAAAAAGAAGGTATAACTCTGAAAGAATAAACAGAGCATGTAAATGTCCGGTAGACTGTGTTGCAGCCAAAAAAAAAAGGCAAACTTTACGAGCGTTTGGAAGAAGGTAACGCCCGCGCGAAAATTGAGAAGCATTTTTAAGGTATTACGAGAGATAAAAACAGAGTGCGCGAGAGAGGAGTAAAAAGAGGAAAGAAAAAAGGAGATGGTTTGGGAGGGCGGTTGTGGGTTGTTTGAGGGCCGTGGCCCTCGAGAGGATATATCGGGAGTACTGGTGGCCCGCGGAGGGTCGTACCGTGTCGTCGTATATTTCTCCGTTCGAGAGTAATTGGTCCAGCGATTACTCGGCAGAGTGCAGAGCGGTACAAGTACGCACACGCACACACTAAAGGCGAGGAAGCAACACCGAAAATCTTTGCCTTCATTGGATTTTCAGGCCCTTGGTGGTGTGCGTTTATAATCGCGTGAGAACCTTATTCTCGTTTCCTACTGCCGCGAGCCTTCGAGGCTCCATTTTTTCTTCCACCTTTTGCATGAAGCATCAAAACGTTGGTGCGCGTCGTTGCGCATCTCCGGTTATTCATTGAATAAGCCCGCTCAACCATCGAGATTCCTTCAATTACAGCGAGTCACGTTAAACTTTTCAATTTCTTTTGAGCACTTTTGAGTGCTCAATCACGGGATGACAAATATGAGGAAAAAAATGGCGCAAAAAGTACGAGCAAGCCGGAGCAAGCGAGGGGGAAGAGCAAGAAAGTGAACGAAGGAGATGAAACTTTGATGAATTTCTGTTTACTCGTTCCGAAATGGGCAGAGCACGCGACCCCAAGACGCATCAATAAGATCGATCAATTTCGAAGAGAGTACAAAAACGAAATAAAAGCGAGGGGTAGCAGGCGGTTTAGGTAATGTTCGATGGTGGATAGCCGGGTGTGCGATCTTTCAGCCACCGTAAAAAAGGAATAAACATACACCCATCTCGATTTTCGTGATACAAAAATTCGCGACTTACACACATCGTACCGCGACATATCTTGGCTTGTGTGTAGTTTTCAAATATATAATAATGGAATACGCCTTAATGTAGCATACTTTTTTCTCATTCACCCAGCCCCTCTCTGGCTCGTTGACAAACGTTCGCAAGAAAAATCACGAGTCAATTTCTCACCGGTTGGTATACCTTGAGCCTGCCCCCCCCCCCGCGTCATCCCCGCTGTCCCTTGACAGTAATAAAAATGAGATTGGTTCCTGGTATTTGGTAGATCGTGACAAGAAGAGACACAGAGGAAGACCGAGAGGCTTGTCATAAATTATCCACGCACCGTTCAAAGAGTCCGGCAAAACGATGTCCAATTTGCAAACAAAATAACTCCGCATCGAGGAGCAGCGAATCAAAGAATCTTTCTACCCTCAAAACATTAGCGAATATCGCCGAATTATTTATTTCTCTCCATTGAGTAAACGTTTAAAATACAACAAAAACGCAATTGTTGTTGGCCACAAAGATGTAAATGAAAAAATGTAAAAGGCTGAAAAGTCTATGGGACTTGAGAGTAAACGGAGATGGTAATGTTTTCTCTCGAGTTGTAAATAATGGGAGCAGGCGAAGCCACTGCATTATTGCAGTGGTTTTGTTGCATACATATCTATACAAGGGATAAGAAATGTATACGAAGGGATGTTGGGGGGCGCGTGCGTAAACACTTTAATTCGTGGCGGCGGGCAAACGTTATTACGGCGAGGAGAGGCCGCGCCATTAATCATCGGAGAGGCATCTCTCGTTGGCCGGCATTAATTATCCCGGCCATTTTCTAGCGTGTGCCGCAACAGCACCGCGGTGCACACGCATACCCCGACAATCTATATGTATAAATATTCACACATGTATATTAGCTCCGGAGTAAACGGATATATATACACCAAGTTCCTCGATTCACCATGCTCGCTATATCAAAATATACATATATTTGTCCTAGCAATCGATCCGACTTGCCACAACGAGATTTCGAGAGTCAGGCTATCCCGATGAAATTGATATATATATATATATATATATATCGTGCGGTACCTTATTCCCTTAAACTTGTGCGCCGCGACAGTCCGCTCTGCCCTATCCTTCGTGAGAATTTCATCGGCCGCGGCCGGAAAACGTGCAGAAATGTTTTTCAACCACGTGACCGCTAATTTTTGTGGTCACCGGGTAAATATTAAATATATAAATATCGAAATAGTATCGATTTATATGGGGGAATCTTATGGAGAAGCTTACTATAAAGAAATTTCGGTTGGTTCAGACTGTATAATGAATTTCAAGCGGAGTTAGCACGTCCCGCTCGTTCGATGCAATGGAAGCACGTAGCGAAAACATTCACACACACACTTTCATTTTCTTGCTCGAGTCTGTGCCGCTTCCTTTTTATTCCGTTTCCATCGTTGGGTTAAACATAGAAGAGAGAATCTCGAAGCTTCAGCATGATAGAAACCTCTCGGACTGGAGGGATCCATTTTAGAGGTTTCTTTTAGTTTTTTTTTCATTGTGTTCATTCAATCGCACGCGGTTAAAGCAAAGAAATAATACGTGCCGCGTTTCTTTTCATTCCGAGCGACAAAGTCGACACTGCGTTGGTCCACTCGGCAAAAGACAGAGCAGGTTTTAGGAGAGAGGAAAATAGAGAAGAAGAAGAAGAAGAAGAGAAAGAAGAGAAAAAAAAAGGAACGGCCGAGTTCCATTCGGCACTTTTCCCTTTCGCACTGGCATCACTCGCATTGTTGGCAAGAAACGTGAGAGCGAAAATGTCGGTTGAGAGGACGAGAAAGACCGGAAAATCCGCTGAGAATGCGCGCGCTCGAAAAGCTTTAGAAGAGGTTTCGAGAGAATCGGCAAAATAGAGGTACACACCTTCGTGCGGTCACTGCAAGAAAAACATACTCTCTTCATCGCTCCTTCTCTCTGTTTGCCAAACCCCCCCCCCCCCCCCCTATCAGACTTTTGACGAGAAAAACAAACGCTTAACCGTTTGTTTGCTCGTTGATATTTGGCAATGATGGCACAGTCCCTTTTCCACCGACCAGAAAGAACAACGGAAATTCATAAAAATATAGAAAAACCGATCAACAGCAGAGCAAAGTAGTCCGAATCCTGTTCCGCACAAGTTTCTTCAAAACTTTCAAATCGACCCTCAATTTTCTTTGAAATTTCTATCCTCTCACAAACTTTCCTCTCCGCATCACCACCTCTGTTTTTTACTCTTTTTCAATCCGTAACCCAAACATTCCAATACAGCAGCACCACCAAAATTCATCCTCAACGAGCCTTTTTTGCACTCACCAAACTTTTATCTGAAATATCCAGATTGAGCTCCAATTTCAAATTTGTCGACGTTTGATTTTTTTTATTTTTTTATTTTTTTGTCGCGACTCGAAAGAAGATATGGCAAGCATGTGCGCAACGGTCGGTGAGCGGATCGTCACCCTGCTATCGAAAAATTCACCCTCGGCATCGATCGTTCACAAGACTCTGGCATAATGGCATCGCTCGTCCATTGCCTCGCTCTATCGATGCATCTCACACATTTCACGCCCTTTACACTCCCTATCTCTCTGTTGCTCTTATTCGCGTATTGCTCCTTTTTTGTTGTTCACCCTGGAAACTCTCGGTTATCTTTCACTGCTGGTCCCGTTTCATATAAATAAATATTGTCCATATGATTGATCATTCGTTCCTGGCAGGTTGGGACTTGGCCAGTAGCATGCAGGGACGTTGAACAAACCCTCTGACCATCCATAGAGATATAAATATATAGAAAGTAGAAAAATATGTGTTGAATATGCTGACAAAGCCTCGTTGTTGGGGAGGCTGATCGAAGGTTCCCGGCAAGTCCACCGTGTCGAGAACCCCTATACGTGATATTTCTTCCACCTCCGCTCATCTATGCCCCCCAATGCGTTAACCATCATTCGAATTATAAATTTTGCAGAGAATGTTGAAGAAAAATGAATGGAATAAAGAAATGAGCACAAGTAGAAAAATGAGAATTCATGCGGAGCTTAAAAAAGAATTGAGGAGAGGGATCGCGAATATCGAGCGCATTTGGAAAACACTCTCCCAGTCGAACGTGATGCAGCAAAGTCCGAAAGGCCAGATTTACTTGACACTGCATAATACGCATAACACTGCATAGTAAAAAAGTTTGACCTGGCGCAAGGTAGCGGGCGAGGTAAGCCGTATTATTTATTCTTGACACTTCTGGCGCAAAATATATATTCAGCGAATTTACATGGGAGCAAAAATCTCTTCGACTCATTCGCAATTTTTATATTCAAGTTCTTTTACAAAGTCTCAGAAAATCTGATCACGAAAAAGTCGTTTCGATGTTGGCCTATTGTACTTTCGGCTCGTCTTACTTTTGCTGCTGCTATACTCCGCGCGCGTTCTCACTTTTTATCCTCGTCTCTGCCTTATTTTTCACTCTCTTCTTCGTTCTCTGGACTTTCGTTATGCAACGCATTGTGAATTCGCGTAAAGTCGCGGGGGCTTATGCTCGAAGAGAAAAAGCACACACCCGCAAGAAATAAGGCAGGGCGAAGCGTGAGAGAGAGAGAGAGAGAGAGAGAGAGAGAGGGAGAGAGCGGGTGAAGAAAAAAAAACGGTTGTCTACGTTCTCAAGACGTCTCGGCACCGGAGCTACTATGGGGACGAGACTTTTCTCTCGTTTTGCTGCGTCTCTCTCCGTTGTTACTTTTGTCGAGGGAGATGTAGGGTGTCGTCGACTATACCACAAGGATAGTACAAAGCTGGAAGGGTTGAAGCGTGAGAGGGTGGTTAACAGTCGTCTTGGAGGAAACTTCTGGCCGTTTACGGCCTTAAAGTAACTCGTAAATCTTATTTTTCTGTGTTGCACGTTGTACAAGAGCGAAGGGCAACAACGCGACAGGAAGAAGAGGACGACGGGCGAGCAAGAGAAAAGTCGGCCAAGTCGAAGGATGAGAGCATCCCTTCCGGAAGAAGCCCACACAGCGCGTTTGCATCCTCAAACCTACCGTCGTGCTTCACCTTTCCCGGTACGTCGTCCTCCTCGTCGTCATTTTCGTCTTCTTCTTACCCGCTCGCATTCCAAACTGGGCCAAACTTTTTTACGACGAGATCTTAACGTAATGCATTTATGGTACAATAAAGAGGAGACTCTTGCATGCGGTATGAGATGCGAAACTCTCCGCGAGTGAGAGCAAAATTATAAAGTACTTATGGTCTTTGGCGGCTAAGGGAGAAAATATTTATTCAACTTTCACCTGCTGAGCTTAAGCTCGTGCCCACATTTTTAAATAGACGAATAAGAATATCGCTGCGCCGGAATCATTTGTAAGAGGGGAAAAATAAAATGGTGCAAGAAAATAAATAATCGATCAATCATTCGTCGAATATAGGAGCAAAAATAAAATGGGAAAGGATAATGGGAAAGAGATCGAGAAAAAGGCGAAAGACCGAGATCGAGGGAGAAGGACGATAAATGAGTTACCGCGGCCCGTTCTTCGAGGAATAATCCTTGAATTACTGATCGAACTCTATCGTAGCGGCGATATCCGTTAAACGAAATTAAACCGGTTCAATTTCTGCGTGACAAGCTCGAGAACGCGAAGCAAGAGATGAAAACGACATCGTCCTTCGAGTTTCCTTCCTCCTTAGATTCGCCGCTATTACCGAAAGTATTTGCTGTAGCCATCAAAGAGAAAGTGTACTACACAGCCGGAATAGAAAAAGCTCAAATAACTCGTTTTCTCTGCATCTATTAACTTTTCCCCGTTTCAAAGCTTTCCCCAAGTTTTCTTATTCTTCTTTTTCATCGCACTCATTAAATGAAAATCGGTCATTAGATTTGCTGGGGATAAGCGTAAGCGCTTGAAAAAGAACGTAACGTCCGCCACGTGTATTTATTCTTCCCTCTCTCGCCCTCTCTCGCCCTCTCTCCCCCTCTCTCTTTCTGCGTGAGAAAAAATGATTTGAATAAAATCACGCGTAACACTGTTGCATGTCGAGAACTGCGGAAATTCAAGCGTATGTGCCTCATGCATATACATATGTATGAATTTATACGTAGAGTCTGGAGAACGGGGCAGCAGGCAGTTGCGGAATTCAATTTCAATTTTGCCAAGTGGTACACTCGCTTAAATAAAAGTGAAAACCATTGGAAACGAGATAGTTCGGAGTGAGGGAATTTTCAAACCAATAACAAAATCTCGAATCTCGGTGAATACTCCCAGTGTGATTAGCCGCGTCTGTGTAAATGGAAAACAGCGCTACACGTTTCGATTCCAATGTAAACTGCAACGACTCGGAAATTTGTAGTGCTGTCGAATTTTCATTGAAACAATCATTCCGCCAATTAGTGCAAATATCTATTAATTAAAGAATGAAATTGTCGACTCGTTATGAATATGCACAATATTGCGATTCGGTTGATTATCAATATTTCGTTATAGATCCAGAATTTACAAGAAACGGTTTGTAATTGCACGATTAATTGTTAATTAAGCGATTTTCACTCAACGTTTCATGGTTTGTACGAAAAAAAAAAAAAAAAAAAAAAAAAATTGACACGAGAGTTGGATAAAAAATGAAGTGGCAGGAGGAAAAAAGTCGGTGGAAAAGCCATTGCAAAGTGGCATTATCGATTGTGAGAGGGGTGATCGATCGCGCACGAAACTTTCTCTCATTCCGTTAACTCTCTCGGTTTAAGCCGCAACGATATAGTCCGTTGGATGACCGAATGAAAGAAGCTTGCGGACCAGTAAATCCGAGCATTCAAAACTTTTACAGCCCTTTCGATTTCGGAGAGGCCACACGTGCGGTTTGCTCTTGGATCATTCCGCGTTCGTTCTCAATACATAGAATCACACCGATTTTGCCAACAGTTGTCAATCGCGTAAAAACTCTTAACAGGGAGAGGAAACGACGAATAAACGGGCCCAATACTTCATCGCAACTAGAAGAAATGTGCCGAGTATTTTTGTAATTTGTGCTAATAGAAACTCGATGGCCAACGAAGCCAAAGGAAAAATTGCTTATACGTTTGCCAATTGTGGATAAATCTGGCGAACGCGAATAAACGTCATTCGTTTAGAAAAGCGAATCAACTGAAAAATATGTAAGAATAATTCATGAAAAAATTGAAATAAAAATCTAATAACCAATGAGATGCATCGTACCATTCGTATTCTTTTTTTTCTCTTGGTCCAGAACAAATGTGTGCATACGTAAGTGCGACTAGAGGATAACTGTTTGCCGAGGGAGCTTAAAAAAGAGATATATAAGGCTCGTGAGACTTTTTCGAGGTTTTCAAGCCCACGGATGAACGAGATTTGTCTAGAAAAGAGGAATTTGCTCTCTCTTGCTCTCTCGAGGGATGAAATGAAGAAGGGACGGTGGTCTTGGGAGAAGCATTGTTTAGTGGAGATGGAGTCACTATTTTGTCCGGCCAATATTAACTCTTTCACTCTCTCTCTCGGCGGAAAGAGGAATCTTCCTTCCGAAAGTGGAAGAGAAGGAGAGACCGAGGGAGAAGCATAATCCAGTAAATTCTTACCACCAAAAAATATATCCACGCCCCAATAACGACTTTCGGGATCCTTTCCTTCCTTTCCCATACATAGCAGAGTATACATAACTTCTTTAAATTTCTTTTTTCCCCTTTCGAAATTCTCTAACCGACAATTAAGGCGCTCCAATGCCCCGAAATGCGTACATTTTCTCAACATTTGAATTTTCATTCTCTCGTAAAAACAGCGACGATATCAATGGGAAAGAAAAAAAAAAAAAAATCCGGATAAAATGTACTCGATCTATTTTTGAAATAAAAGTCTTAATCACATTGGCTTATAAATTTTTGTCAAATAGGCACTTTTAAGTGTATAAGGACACGGATATTATAATAAAGAAAGAGAGGGTAGGAGCCAGACTCGCATACGTTGTCAAGCCCTTAATCAAGTTGTTGATAGGAAATGGGGCGAAAGGACGCGCGCGGTACTAAAGTAGCGTCTTGAGTGAGACTCGAGAGAAACCCCGTACAAAATTAAATTCACCCAGAAATTTACAATGGCTTTTGGTCGTTTGGACGCTCCAACGAAGCCAACGAAACTATGTCCTTGAGTTTAGAGGCTCTGATACTATGTATGCCAATAGTGTGGCCTAAGGCCTCGAAGGAAAAAGTCATAAAACCGCTTGCTAATTAGCACGAGTAAGCAACATTAATGAAAATTTCTACCGACTGATGTATTCAACGTAAATTCGAACAAGAGTGAATAAAAAAAATAAAAAAATCAATGAAAAATCATGATAATTAGTTTAAACAAGAATTAATTACAAGCCAAAGCTTAAAATCCTAAAAAATGATTGAAGAAAAAAATGTTTTCAACATTTATTTTTTTTTTCTTCATAATTCTTTAGCCTCTTAGTTTATTACTATTCTTTTAACGTTGTTGCATCTCTCAGGTTTTAATTATTTTTAACCTTATTTCTTTTATGCTCTATTAAAAGATGGCTGACGTGGACTTCATTAAAACACAAAATAGATGAGGAAGAGTTATATAGAGTGGTGAACTGCGTGAAACGAGGTCAGAGGGTAAAGTTGTATATTCATATATATATACATGTACAAAACGGCGAGGTATATAAACTTGAATCTGGCTTCTTCTCCGTCGAGGCTGCCTAAGGATCCTCTCTCTAGCGGCGGATATCCTCGGAGTTGTGTCATCAATGTTTGCATGAATTTATATTGGTCTATCAAGAGAATGTTGGTTTCGTACAGCATCCCAAAGCTTTTCATCATTCGCATTTTGGATACGAAAGAAAAATGCATTAAAATTTATGTATTTAGTCGAATAAATGATGTCGCTTCTTTCGTATTCACAACAACAATCGTGCCGAGTGTCGGTATATTTTTCATCAATGATAACGACAAAAACGAATAAAACTTTTATCGATTTTAAATTTAATTGATTTATAGACGTCTGCCAAGTTGAACTCTCAAATTTCAGCGTCTCACAAATAAAATCGAGATAAAATGATATTATAGTTTTATAAACAACGACGGCGATTGAACCATCAATATCGCGTTTTGGAAAAATGAAATTTGAATTAGCATCTCATGGAATTCCGAGTGCCCGACTATTTGGACGTATCTCACAATTAATCAGATTTCTGAATGTTTCTGATGCCAGAACATCATCTGAGAACGCGGTTTTTTGAGTCAGAAGTCTCAATAGCATTCCACCATTTGCGAGATTTTTGACGGAAGAAAGTCTAGAACTTTTTTCCGTGAGCCAGAGCGTGAGCCATGGGTCAACAAATTTGGATCGTCAGTGGGCGAAAGCCCAATGCGTGAATGGAATAGTCGAGATAAAGTGAAAAGGAAGAAGGATCGTAGGGGAAAAGATGCTGAGATTGATCCTCGGGACGGGCGTTAGCTTTGTGATTGAATAATCGTGAGGCGTTTGAAATTAGCATCCCTCGGTGGGATTATCACCGCCGGTAGCAGGAAAGCGGAATAAACATGTGCGAGTGTGTGTGGAGATAAATCCAAGTTTGTATCCGTTTATCGGGGATTCGATTGAAATTGCAGCCACGTGCTGGAGGCAAGAGCATTATCGATTCTGTTTTCCGGGTCTTACTGAAAAATTAACGATCCGAAACGAAGTTGTTCCGCTCGTTTCGCGAATCGTCGTATTTTTATTTCCTTTCCGTTTCATCGCCTGCATCGCCAATTCTTTTATTTCTAACCTGTACAGGCTGTCCAAATTTTAAATATCCCTTTGATCGAGCACGTCAGTCAATTATTGTAATCAAAGCTGCGCGAACACACAGCAAATGCAAAAACTAAAAGAAAGTGCGACGAGTATCGATTACTATAAAAAGCTCGAGTTACTCGGTGAAACTTTTTCGAGGCGGAAAGATCGTTCAAGATCGTTTTCCTTGCAATTTATTTTGCTCTTGCTCGTTCCATCACCGGCGCTTATTCTTTTATATCTCATTCCTCCTCGCAACTTTTGATTTTTTCGGGATTTCTCTTATTCCATCTTTTGATTCATTTCTTTCTCTCTCATTGCCAAGTTTTCCAGTCTCACTCCTTTCTATTCATTATAACGAAGAACACAAGTTTTTCAATGGGAGTGTATAAAGTTGATGCATGTGTGGGTTTTAGGTCGTTATTCAAATAGCTCGGGGTATTACATCTCACTTAAATCGAAGTTGGCCGATAAGGGCTGCGGGAGAGTCGCCCAGTCTCTAATGGCAAGGAACTACCTAGTGACAAGACTTGATCGAGAATCAAGCGACCTCCTCCACCTCCCTCTCTCTCTCTCTCTTCGAATTTCCCGAGAGCGAGAGGGGGTTGGAGGCAGAGGGAAAAAGATATCTAATACACGCTGGTAGGGAGCTCGAATGGATGGAACTCGGTCGGGCTTTCATTAACGAATTACCATAATTATGCCACGAGCCACGAGAACGCACTTATTAGCATACTGTTTAGATTGACCCGTTTCTCCACAATATAAGCTCCCGTTGCCCCGCCCCCCTTCCGGCTCACCCTCTCGGTAGATACTCGGTAGATACAATTTTGACTAAAAAAAATTCCACTGTGCATCAATATCCACTTTGTAATGATGCTTTCGAATTCAACTCCCTCCAGCCAATAAACGACTCTTTTGTTCAGAGTATTTTAAAAATCAAGTAAGGATTTGTTGAAAATGTAGAAATTTTGGCCTCTGGAAAAATGTAACATGCGCAGATAATGCAAAACTTGAGAAAAATCAAACAAAATGACAAATACAAAAATGAAGCGAATAGAGTGTGGAAAATTTGTAAACATTGAGCAGCACGGAGCGACTAGTCGCAAGAAAGGCAAGCTTGTCAATCCAAGTTGGAAGAACGAAGAAGAAAAAAAGTGGCCGTTTTTCTGAATGCCTGGAATTGACGATTCACTAAAAGTTTCAAGGGTTAATTAATTTCGTAACGAAAATCTTCGAGTCGAGGAAGCTCTAGAATGACACGAGATCCCAAGGACGATCGAAAATACTTAATTAAACATATATACACAAATATACACAGCCATATATACCTCATTCAAGTTTGGAGTTTGAGCTCGGGACGAACAAGTTATGCTCCACCAAGAATGCAAGATAATCAATGTGTAGTCTCAGTGAGGCCTCCAAAATATAATTGATATTAATAATAATTACAAGAGTACCAACGAATGAAAAAGTATTAATTAAGAAAACTCCGAACCTATAAAATCATTCTCAATTCCTTATTCGATCAAACTTCGATCAAGGTTTTCATACATTTCCAAATAAATGTACAACATCATGTCTATAAATTCGTACATCTCACACGCTCGTTTAACCCGAGGGATATGCCTCTTTCGTTGACGCGAACGAGACAGATATCCGGGGAGAACATTTTCGATCGGATCTCGTCAAACATCATTACACAATATTCCATGGATGAAAAGAGCGCATCTATATACGTGAAGAAAAAGAGGGAGAGAGAGAGAGAGAGAGAGAGAGAGAGAGATGAAGAGGACGCAGGGCGAACTAATGTACCGTGCGAGATAGATATGGAGTCTCGGGAGTTGATAGACCAAGGGAGGCTTTTTTTTCACTTATCACCTCGAGTGTCTAGAGATAAATTTTAGTTGATACGCTCAACAAATAGCTTACACATTAATAACACGATATTTGGAGAACATAAACAATGTTATTTTATGAAAATATATCCTTTGGCGATGTCGATCGAGCTATAAAAATAAACAAATTCCAATGACAAAGACGCGGGTTTGTAAAGTTATTGCTGAACAAGAAAAAAAACGGTGCGTGGGTCACGAAAAAAATGTGGTCCGATAGAGAGGTAATATCGAATGAACGTAACGTTTCGAGGGATAAACGAATAAAGTTGTAAGAAGCAGTAGACTGATAGAATTAGGAGGGAGCTTGGGAGAAGACCGAGAATTTGAGATTCAAAGCCAGTCACGTACCGATTGGCTTGATCTGCTTCAACTTAGTTTCACAAAGGACCAAATAATTTCAATTTCTCACGATCTCTCTCTCTCTCTCTCTCTCTCGGTCTCTTATTTTCCGCACGTTCCTTTAATTAACGTACGAAACTCGGAATTGGTTTTCGCCGGTCAACAGATTCGAGCGGATGCAACGCTGCAAACGAGCATAATAAATTGAGCAAACAGAATGGTGGACGTGCGTGAAAAACTTTGGGCGAAATATAGAAACGTTGCCCATTCGAAATGCGAAACTTATTTCTTCATATGTTTCAACGACGAGATTTTTCTTTAAAATTATACCAAATTCCGAAAATACCGACGGCCTAAAATTGGTATTTTTGTCTATGAGAGATAGGACGATCGCATGGGATTGCGAATGACGAGAGAGAGAGAGAGAGAGAGAGAGAGAGAGAAGATCCCCTTGTGCCTGGAAGCGAGACGAGTGATTGTGGTGCGAGAGCAGCAGCAGACCCCTGCATGTGCGCGTGTAGGATAGCTGTAGAGATCCAAGGGTGAAAAAGGGGTGGTTCCTTGCCACGCCATTTCGTAGTCAGATTTTGCTCCCGAGGTGTAGGGGAGAAAAACGTCTCTAAAAAAGGGATTTTGGCTGGACAGAGAAAAGACGAAAAATGCGAGCCGAATAAGTGTGGTGTGAAGCTGGACCGATCCAAATCTTATTTCGAGATATTTTTGTGGCGGTTTGTAAGCCGCGTATATCTTGCGGGTTCTAAGACCAGACGACGATTGCTTTGATTTTTAAGTCTCGTTAACCCGGTGAGCTTTCTCACGAAGAAAAAGCCAAATGGCCGACAACAAAGCCGGTGCAATGTTGCGTAGGGTGTTTGAAAGAGGGGAGTTTGCGCCAAGGGGTTTCCTCGGGTATTTTCGAGTGGCATATATCCCTCCCGAGGGTGTCTGTCCCTCTTCGTGGGGGGTGTTCGACACGACAACGAGCTCATGTACACGTCGAAAAATGCATCGTATCTCGTCATCATATGCATGTGCACAAAAATCAGGCGAATCCATATGAAAAAATGTGTCCTCTTGCTGTTTTCTCGCGATTGGGGCGAAAGAAAAATTGTAGACTGGCCGACGCGGTAAATCAAAATTATTCCATTTTTCGTACACAACGTACTTTCGAATCATATTTTTGCATGGTATACCGGAAACTCCTGTCTATGTTTACCCGTGCGAGGATGCATTTTCGCTAAAAGGAGCAGAGTGAGAAAGACCAGAGAGAAAAAGGGAGAGGGAAATACATAACTGTGATACATTGCTTCGCAAACACGCGAAAGCACTAGCGGAACAAGAGTAGAAAAATAAGTGTATATTTACCCATATGTAGACAAATGTATACAAACGTATCTGTATATGAAAGTGTGTGTGTGTTCCTTTTTGGTTGGAGCGTAGCAAGAGGGTAAAACATAACACAGAGGGTATCATAATTATGTCGGGACAAATTGTGCCAAAAATATACAAAGCAAGTATAAGCAAAGATAAGAAAAAGGGTGCGAACGAATAGAATAAAAAAAATATGATGGGAGATTTTTTTTCGTCTTATCCTTCGTAACGTATCTCTGACGAGCTTCGACGACGATGCTTTTTTTTTTTTTGCGACCTATCGTAAAGAATTTCAAGAAAAGAAAAATATTTTCATTTTTCTCAATGGAGGACCGGGAGAAACATTTGGACGCTTCGCGCACGTGAATAAGGCTTCGAACTGCTTTTTTCTGCCTCCAATTTTTTACGCTTTTTTCTCTGTGTTTTCTTTTTCACCGTTAACTCGAAGTGGGAAGATACGAATCGAGAGTCTGGCTGCGTAAAAAAATGTATCGAGCAAACGTATTTCATTTAGTCTACGATATCTATACGCGATTGAGGTGTATATAAATTTATGGATAAAACATATCGTGGTGCTGCTGGTGAGCCTGGTAGTTTGTTTAGTTTCTTCACGGAGTGAAGAAATTGCTCCGAGCTATAGGAACATTTATATTTATAGTTAGCATTGAGGATTCCATACGGGCAACCTCCAACATTTTCTTTCCTCCCCGCACCTTTATTTTCCATTCATTAGCCCCAAAGTTTTGAAAAACGTGTATCCTATAATTTTTGTTGATCTGCTTGAGGAAAATTTCTAAGCGTATCGGTTAAAACATTGAAGATGGAGATAAAGCGAGAAAGAGACAGAGGAAAGAGATGAAATGATGGAAATTGAGAGGGTGGAATGAGAAATTTCCGTCGGAACGAGAGAAGCCTCCGCGAAAACACTCGCTTCCGGTCGCCACGAATCGCTGCTGCTCGTCTTCTAGTAAAACGCGAGAGAGAGAGAGAGAGAGAGAGACAAATGTTATTCCGCGTCGTTACCGCGAGGGAAATTCACCCAAGAGGCAAAAGAGGCCTTCTGCTTTTGCCGCAACTCCTGGCTCGGTGCTGCTTTTATAGTTGCAACCTCTCTGTCTTTTCCTCTTACTCTCGCCATCTCTTTCTCCGCTGGTGCTTACCCCATTTCCATTTACCGATATTCCGACGTATACGTCAGAGTAAAAATTCTTTTCCCGGCGCCAAGCAACTTTCCTCATTTCCGGTTTGCCCCGCTCGACTTGTGCTACCGCGGCAGAGGCGAAAAGGGAACGAGAGAACAGCCGGTTTGTGCTTCGGATACCCGCGCGCGGTATATCGGCAATCCATATAGATATACTTGACTCAACCGTATATTTATAAACATAACGGATAAGCCGTGACGTCAAAAAAATTCGAGTCTCCAAAAGAATTGACAATAAAGAATAGTCGAAAACCAAAAGGTCGCTTTAATGAATCAACAACGTATTCGCCTCGACCGAATTACGTAAATATGGCGAAAGGATCGAGCAAAAAAAAAGAAACAAAACTTATGAACGAAAATCAAATTTTTCAATATTTTTCAAACTTTTCCGGCGAAAGTACGAAAAAAAAAAGCCAAAGTTCGCGCGATGCCGAACGATGAGTGAATCACCGGAGGGCAGCGAAAAAAAAATGCAGGTTTTTCGGAATGATCGAAAGCGAATGAGCAGAGTGCGGCGAATGGGAGCGAGGCGAAGAAAAGACGATCGTCGTGAGGGTACGGGAGTAGGAGAAAGGGGGGTGCTCCATGATCGATTGAAATTTAATATCTGGTCGGCTAGCGCGTGCACATGAGAGGATCTGTCTGGTAAATAGAGGGGAATCGTGTCTCGTCCCCTCGCGAGTCGATTCTTCGCCATTTTCGGCCGACCCCCTTTCGCGTCCCTCTTCTCGAGTGTCCTATCGCCATTCTCGCCTTCTTTCTCTCTCTCTCTCTCTCTCTCTCTCTCTCTCTCTCTCTGCGTGGGTCCTATATTCATGCTCCTGAAACTTTACCATCCCAACAACTATATCGACAAATAACCGATAAATGGAGCATCGTCGTTTCTATCGCGATTCACCGGTGCAGCTCTCAACTTTCTATAGTTATCGGTGCAGCTAAGAAATCTCGATAAGAATTTCCGAGATGGTGAAAAGTTGATGGGCCTTTTAACGCGCCAGACCAAAACACACGTAACTTTTAAATCTAACAATATACGGAAAACATATAAAGGGAGGAAAATAAATAAATAAACGAAATGATTTGTCGATTGAAAGAGGCGCTTGGGAATAAAACTGCAAAAACTTTCCGAAAACGAGATTCCGTATTAGCAAGCTTTTTGATTTAGACATATAGGCGTGGATGTATGGAAACGCGGTGGTGAAAGATAACGCGGCAGCAGGGCGCGCGGGCGCGATCCTCAGCCAGCTGGGCCTGGGCACAACCGCAGAGGTTGTCTCGCCCTCTATCGTTCTCCCTCTCTCTTCTTCTGCTCTCACCGCGAATCTATTATATCGCGTAGGCGAATTGCGAATGGGCGTAGCAAGCGTTATATCGAGATGGAGGAGCGTGGGATGGTCGAGCCCTTTTGTAAGGGAGGTGTCGCAGTGTATGCCCTGCTCGGGCCGCCAACTAACCCTCCTTTCGCACAGACCCTCCATAATAATACGGAGCGTCGCGGCGCTACATACATATATAAGAGCCTCGACAATATACAGCAGTAGCAAAGCACTTTACGTCGTACATTACGCATTACATTATCCAGAGCACAGGGGCAGCAGCCGCCAGCCAGCCAGCCAGCCAGCCAGCCAGCCAGCCACAGCCTCCTGCCCTTTAACCCGACGTCGCCCCTTTTTTATCATCTCTCGCGAATTCAGCGTAACATCGAAATCATTCGGGTTCGCACCAAACGCGCCTCCGCCCTACACCCTCGCCGTAACGCATCGTCAAATCGACTTTCTTACGACTAAACAGAGGACTTCGATATGGACAAGCTTAAAATATAATGGACACGTCAATGCCCTTGTTTTTCCATTCTGAAGAAACTATTTTGCCTCCAAAAAATGAGGAAAAATGTTGATCGCGCCCATGTTGATTTCACCGAGCAGGTCGCGACTAAAAATATTTTGCACGAAGGATCGATCGTTAAGAAAAAGTCAGACACGCTCAACCGTAAATTTCCTTCTTTTTGTAAATGATTTTTTTTCTTTTAGCCTCACACGACTGAGAGTTGCGAATTCCTGGGAAGAGAGAAGGTGAGAACTAATGGCGGCTTTTCGAAAACGGATATGTAATTCAAGTGAAGATTGTGTTGTAATACGCTGATGGTAGGAATTTTATGTTCGTCACGATCTTGGCTATCCACCAATATATCTGGATTAAGGGAGAAAACACTGGGAATACCGCTAAGGGAGTTATTGCTGCCGCGAGGGCGAGATGGAAAGAGGCGAAGACAGAACTTCATCCCCCGCTGCTTGTTTTATTTTGTTTTCCTCTACTCGGTCCATCTCCTCTTCTTTTTTTTACATTCGTTACGTTTATCTTCGTTCCTAAATATTGCGATATGGAGAGATCGAGGATTTGAAAAATTGGTGTAAGGACGAGGAAAGCACAGAGCGAGATGATCGTGAGATATGCCATCGCGACGAGATAGAATCGCGAGATGGGAGTCGCGAGACAAGGGAAATTCTGGTGGTTCGCCACTAGAATTCCTCCGTCCCTTTCTTTTCGTTTTTTTTTCCCTCTAAATTACAATAAATTACAAAGCCCATAATCACTTTAAACTCGAGGAGGTTCATGTGATTGAGCGACTTTGAAATTTGGGGCCCTCGGGACAGCCCATTCGTGAGAAACGAAAAGAACGATGTGACGATCGTCGCAATCGATTGGACCATAAAGCGCCCGGATTAGCTCGCATTGTACATAAATAATTTCAACAGAATGGCGAATGGTGCTACGTAAACGCTAGGATTGTGGAGATTTCCTTGCCCCCAACATAACTGCCTCAACGTACACAAACGAAGTCGACATATCGTCGTACATATGGAGATAAAAAAGAAGCAGTGAATATATATGCAGCGGTACGAATCAAGCTGATCTACACAAGCGGAGATTAATGTTGCAGATACAGCAGCAATCAGGGAGAGGCATCATCAGCGTGCAAACACGAAACACACTTACGCCGCCGAGAACGGAGCCAAGGAGGAGGAGGAGGAGGAGGAGGAGGAGGAGGCGGCGGCGGCGGCGGCGGCGAGGGCTAATGCAATCGCTGCATTTTAGGTGGATGATATTGCACTGTGGCGAATCTCAAGCTCTTTGTGGGTCACTGTTACCACTTTGGCAAGAGAAATACATATAAATATATAATATACGGCGGCATTATATAGATCATGTCTCGATTCATGTTAAGGAGGCTGGATACACACAACAATCACGCCATGTTAGGAGCGTAGGGAAATTCGAAATTATTAGAATTTAATGAAATATACAAATTTTCTAATATTTTTCTTCTGCATAGTTTTCGAGTAATTCATCACTAGATTTTACATGCCAAAGCATATACCATTCAGATATATTAGTATACTAGTAGACAAGGAATAAAAACAATGGGGTCATCGTATTTAATGCTAAAGAATATTATTACCAAATTTTATGAAATTTTTATCATATGGTCCTATGTAGCCAACGACCTTGAGGCACGGGACCTCGTTCGATAAATAAATTCAATACTAATTAGAATAAATCCTCTATTTTAAACGAAGATCCTCGGGCATTCGTCGTCTTATGATATTCCTGAAATTGGCAACGTTGGGATTCAGCGAAAATTCTTTTTCCACTAATTATTCAATGAATTTTGGGAATTTTGACTATTTTTCGTGTGTATTTAGCTTTTGGGTCGCAAGGGAGAATCGTTTTATTATCAAGACGAAATATTGGAAAATGATTACGAGCTCTGTTCGAGAAAAAAAAACGGAATTTCGTCGGATTCCAACGATGCAAACTTCATCGTGATGCGTGTCTTTGCTTTTTCTTTTTATGCCCGGGACTGAACAAACAGAAAACGTCGAATGCGATTCGGTGAATAAAGAATGCAAATGAGACTGATTAAAAATAATAATTCGAGGACAATGGCGTTTTGTTTGAGAAAAAGAAGAAAAAAAACGGGGTGAGTGGAACGCGAGGGATATAGGAAAGAAAATGAAACGTCTCTTGGTGTGGTTAAATTCCGATAGGAGGTCTCGATTTTTCGTTAACCTCGTTCTAGTTACGTGAGGTTGGTGTGGATAACGAGAGGGCTGCTGTGAAGAAAAGTGTCTGTTTCACGAGGTGGACCGCGATCTCTCTTCCTTTTCTCTCTTGGATGGCCTCGTGCCGAGCGTTTCCGAAAGTCACGAATCGGAGGATTCGGAGGTTCGTACATAAAGTTGTAAGGATCGCGGGGACTTTGCAGTGAATTGCAACCAATGGAGCTTCGATGTATAGAGGAACGCGAGAGCTGAGAGAAAAGGGAAATGTATAGTGTAATCACTTGCTCGAGCGAGAGACAAAAAGATTTAGACGCGGGGCGAATGAGAGACTCTCTCTCTGGCTGTCTCCGATTCTCCGTTGATGCCCTGACAACCCTTTTCATTAATGGTTGGCAGTGCTTTGTAGAATTGCGTATATAATGATGAAGCAAAGTGTATACCCTCCGAGCCACAACATATAATAACGTGAGTGGAGGTGAGAGAGAGGAGTGGTGTAAAATATACGAGAAGCTTGCATGTTCCCTCATCTATATATATATATATATATCGTAACGATCTTTCAATCTCGCTAGGCGAAAAGCATGATGGGCTGGGAGGTATGATGATGGTTAGGTACGCCGGAGCATCAGCCAACCAATATTTCTCTCGCAGCATAATGCAGCTAACAACATTGCCTATAGTTACCCGGTCCCAGAGACCCCTGCACCCACCCACGCACCCGTCCTTCTTCGTCTCCTCCTCCTCCTCCTCGCCTTGCCCCTATTAAAACCCCCTTGGCCCCCTTTTAGAGCCGCCACCGATCCCTTTAACCCCTTTTCCCATTTGGCCAAAACTATTGCACACCGTACCAGTGGACCAATCTGGGGTTTCATCCAAGCCGCGCTGCTGTACTCGAGAGTACAGCAGGGAACGCCGGTTATCGATCGATCTGCAAATATTAGGCAACAATATAGGCAAACATCGGCCACGTAATTAAAGCGTTAACGATAGGAGGCCGCTACCGAGCTGGCCCGAGTTCACCCCTCGCAGTGTTCCCGTTACCAGATACCCTCATGGTACCCTTCTACCTTCTCACATCCACACACACACACACACACACACACACCTACGTATTTATTAACAACTTATTCTCTTCAATATTCCATCAGGCGCACTAGCTCCATTTTTTCAAATTTCTATTCATGCTGTAACTATATACGTGAGCCTATGCAAATATTATACACCATTATTATTTCAACACCCAAAAGGCTGTTAAACGATCGAATTCTAGTTTTCTCTCTCTCCCTCCATGATCCATTAGGCCAAGCACTGACCAATGCGAAATTTCGAGTTAAGGAGCTTGGATCCCGAAATGAAAATAATCAGAATTTTATTCAATTTAGAGATCATATTTTTAGGCATCAATTATACTAAGATACATTTTTTCGAAATTTTTTGCCACATCGTTATCGAATAATTGAGAGTTGAATCAAAGTTCTTATACACGAGATGTATGTGACTCTATGCTTGTACACGTGTACAAAAAATGTATCGTCATATATATTTTTGACCAAATTTCATTGATTTTTCATTTTTTTTTCAAACTTTTTCAACCCAAACAGAATTTGCAATAATCCGGTTGTTTCGTTGACAGGATTTTGATTCGTATTATAGGATCGAAAAGGGGAGGACGAAAAAAGTATTCCAAAATTACGAGCAAGTAGTTAAATTTTTTTTTCAGATATTTCAAGCTTCGAAAGCGAGATTTGCATTTTAGTTTTCCAGTGAGAGAATAACTAGGACGGAGCTGTACTCTCGGGCTGTACGAGGGCGTTAAACGCATAAACATCGTGTTTCCGGCATGAGCAGAGGAGAGAGAGAGAGAGAGAAGGGAAAGGGAAGGGGGGTTGGGTGCGATGCGAAGGTCCGTCGAGTTAACTCGTTCCACTGAACGGCCAGATTGGCGCTACTGGCTCTATTTACGCGGTAAAAACCGGTCCCGGGGACACGGTGCGCCCCTGTCCCATTTTTGTCTTCCGCCGCGATTTAAAAAATTTCTTTTCCGTTTGTTTTTCGCTTGCGCCTCTTTATTAAAACCATAAGCCCGAAATTCTTTCAACGCTCGGCTTAACGAGAGATTTCGTGCCCTTCCACACTTGCCTACCCTCCCCTCACCTTTTACTCGCTCCACGTGTATTCACGAGATGAGAACGCTCGTGAATATCACGCCCGAATAATCTCGGCAGCGCGCGCGTGAGTTACGCAGCTTCCGAAAAATGGCGGCATAATTTAAAAATACAATTGTGTGGCCCTGGAGCAAGAGCCTCGTGACACTTGCGAGAACGAAAAATTAATGGCTTAATCAGCATCTTCATTGCTCAACGCAATTAATTATCTTTTACTTGTTCATTAAGATCGTTCCAGCCGAAAGGAACCAGCAACTCTTGCAAGATTTTTATCCTCAAGAACCGGCGAGGCTTGTACCGAAAGAAAAAATGTGTTGACTCGTAATCGACAAGTAATTGACGAGTGTTTGAATTGAAATAAAGCGACGCGCTTGTTTTGTTGTTGTTGTTGTTTTTTTTTGTTTTTATTCCACCGGCGGCATTCAATTCTTATAAACCGAGTGACATTTTATTTGGTTCCCGTGCAGCAATCTCCAGGGACGACGTAGATTCCCTGAGGAAGGGAGCCGGACGCAGACTCACTTTTATCTCGTCGAGGATTCCACGAACACAGACACACGTAGGCACATATAAACGTCTGGGCACAATAAGGTACACGAGCCGCAGGAGAGTCGGGCTCGCGACGTGAGGGCTCCGGAAGCGAGCGAGTTATTCGATACCAATGAATGAGGCTTGAACACACCATAGCCGGAGCGTTTCTCCACCTCGCCAACGCCAAAGCTTTCCTATACATGCGCCAGCTATGCATATATCCCTCTTACACATATGTACACGAAACGTGGTATTCGACGTCACAGGCAATCAATCGAAAGACCAGCAGTAGGTGCCTAAAATTTCAATGGACCTTCCTCGAATCCATGCCATTCTCCCCATGATAATTCGACAATACCGCAAGAGTGTGAATCCCTCACCAAAACCCTATATACCCCCATCAGGTAGCCCGTTGCTTCTTTTTTCTCATTACCCGCTGACTTGACCCTTGCATGACAATAAAAATAATTATTGAAATGAAGAGGGAGCGAGAGAGTGGCTAATAGATTCGGAACGAGGCATCGCGAGCGTCCTAGAGATTAATTCCCACGTACACATGTGTCCACGTATTTAAAAGCTACATGCAAAGCCGTACATCGCGATACATATGTTGAAGTCAGTTTTACTACAAAGCTCTCTCTCTCTCTCTCTATCGGAGCAATTAGCTATTCTCTGGAGTAGGAAACGATAATTGGTATAATCGATGCACCAATTAGCTCCGAACGAGAGAGTAAGAGGGTAAGGGGTAGAAGAGTGAGGGAGAGAGGGAGAGAGTTAACGAGATTCGAGCACGAATACATACGTATACCTTAATCATATGCAAGCCACTAATGGTACTCCGTGAGTCCGGAAAAGAGAAAATACCAGGAGAAAGAGAGAAAATTAAAGATGGTGAGTCCCGGAGTGGGAGAAAGAGCAAGAGAGAGAGAGAGAGAGAGAGACAGAGAAAACTTGAACCTCCTGGCGAGGAGGATTGCGAACGACAAGTTTTGCAAAAGTTTCTGCGATGCGAATCGGTCGTAAACTTTCATGTACAAGTGTGTACACCGACGAGAACCGAAACGGTAGAACTTGATAGCTTCACCACGAGAATTTCCCATTTTCAATACATTTTTCTTATTGGCCTGTGCCATTTTAAAAATATATTCTTCGTTCGATATTTTTCCCGTTGAAAAAGTTGATCGGCATGCCAAACGCCTTGTGGACTACAGGGAAATAGAATCGAAGATAAATCCTTTCGTTTTTCGATCTATCTCGTTGCCAGCACGTGGTGCGAAAATAAGTAAATGCTTTTGCAGGCAAAGCCTTTTGGGGGTCGTCTCTGCCGAAGAAGCGATAAAATATCGATATAGGGGAGAGGCGGGCAAAGCGAAACACCCCCCCAAAAATGTGAATTTTTTTTTTCCACTCCAAATCTTGAAAATTATGATGCGGCTTCAAAAATTAAGAGACAACCAACTTTTGGAGTAAAAAAAAAAAAAAATTTCGAAAAAATGAAAAATAAGAATTCGGCTGAAATTTTTTTATCTCAAATGGTGTTTTTGATCGAAAACCCTTTACTTTATTGTTGAAATCATCGTTTTCGATAAGACGCTTGAAAAACTTTACTAAAAAAAACATTTCTCTCTCAATAATCGTTGCCATTTTTCAATGCTCTGCATGCAGATGATTTTAACAAAAAATTCAGCTAGATTCCGCTAAACACGGAATGAGGAAAATTGTTTTGTTGTCAAAAATTTGAAAAACTCATGGAGAGACATAAGAATTCATTTTTTATTTTTTTTTATCACGGTTTCATGAAGGACTTTGGTTTTTTTTTACTTTTATTTGAATGTTCCGCGTGTCCGTGCGTGTGTGCAAATGTTGTGTGAATTTGAAAAAAAAATTGGAACCCTTTGTGCCTGTGAGTG